>CAUYRH010008721.1:0-29245 GCA_963574655.1 Perodicticus potto
TCCCAGCACATCATGTCAAGAGTCCACGAGGTCAGCATGGCTGGTGACATTGGCCGAGACCCCCTGGCTGGGGTTCTGTCTGTCTGGTGTCTCCGTGGGAAACCTCCCCCCACTGGGATCCCTGGAAGGGGGCTGCTTCTCACAGCCCACACCCCGGGGCTGGGGCCACCCCCGCCAGGACAGGGCGTCCATGTACATTATCTCCTTGAAGACGGAGTGTCCATGTACATTATCTGAGTTTTTCTACAGAGATTTTTCTCTTCTCCCCTAAAGTTATTTTTCAGCATAATGATTCTTAAGCTTCTCAGAAAGTCCTTGTTTAGTCCTATTAGCAGCAGAGACATAGTTCATCGATTCCCCTGTCAGAAACTGTGGTGAGGCAGGCTTCACTCCTCAGGGATCTCCGTTGCCTTTCCTCTGGATACTGGAACTGCCCTCACTCAGCCCCTCTGTGCTAGACGTCACTTGTACTCCTCTTCCTCAAATGCCCATCCCTCTGCCTTTGCCCAGCTCAGCACGCCTGCCCCATGGCAGCTTACGCCTATCCCGAGGCCTTCCATGTCCAGCTGCTAGGGCACCAGGGCTATTCTCTGTCTTCCCAGAAGCCACCCTCGCAGGCTCCATGTCCTGCCTCTGTCTCCATTCTGACCCTCCATCACCAAAGCCCACGGCAGGAACACACATAGCCCCAAACACACATCCTTGTGGGTGGGAAGACGCAGCCCCAGGAGCTTGTCCCAGCAGAGAGCCACTCACACGGCATCCCATCACAGAGGATTTGGGGTGTGTGCTGGGCCCACTGCTTCATGTGGCCGAGTGCATAAGGGTACACAGGCCCCATCCTGGAGGGACCCCCACAGGGACACTGTTGTCCTCCCTGACTCTTGGTCTCCTCTCCGGACGCTATGCCCTGCAGCACTAAGCCATGGGGCAGTGAGACCCCCCCTCCGTGCCGAGTGGACATTCACCTCGGGGCCTCAGGCCCCACAGGGAGCCAGGAGAAGTTCACACCAGGTCAGTCCACTGACCACTGTTGAGGGGCCATCAGCCCAAGGGCGGCCAAGTCGGGCCGCAAGCGAAGGCTGTAATCAAATGAAGTGTTCCTCTGGCCACACGATCGCACGCTAGGAGCTGCTCTCTCCTGATTAAGCTCAGCCCCCAGATCCTCCAACCATGCAACTTTAGAATAAACATGTATCTTTCCAAATTAGCTTTGTATCTAGGAATAATAAGAGAGCACAAGTTGTACTAATTAACTTACAGTCGGCTATAGAACTCATTTGCCAGTTGTATTTGCTTCAAAGGAAGCCAACATTTATTAAGCGGAGAGGATGTTCCAAGCACTGTGGTCTCAACGCAGGCGTCACCGCCACCTCCACAGAACCCCGAGGGTTCCTGCCTTAGCCCAGCCATGGAGCTGGGGTTCCATCTCAGGTGTGTCTGCCTTCCATGCCAGCTCTGTCTCCCTCATGCCAGCTCTCAGCATTTGTTAACCAGAGTCTGCCTGGAACATGTGCTTCTGATTGAAAAAGCCAGGAGAAAATCTTTTTCAAAGATTAGAATTTTTCAAAGAAAGGAAATTGGGCTCTTTCTGTGAAAATCAAGCCTGTATGATTTATCAGGGCTCAATAAGTGAACCCCAATTATGATAATGGTCTTTGTGGCAAAGACACTGTATGCCCAGCCCTGCCAGGAGTAAGGCCAGGACACATGGGTTTCCTGGCCAGTCACAGGCTGACGTCCAGACTGGGGTGGGGGTGGGAGAGTCTGTGTTTCTGGAGAATAGAAGGATGTTGTAAATCAGGCCATAGAAGAATGATGGGCATCTCCCTCCTGAGGGGAGCCTCATGCCCTCATAAAGACTTGGCCTGCAGGGCCCCCAAATCATTGGCCCTGAGCATCCCCGGTGAAGGACAAACTTCAAGAGCAGAGCCAGGACATGGGGTGGCTCCAAGGCACCTGGTAATAGGCACGTTCTGCTTTGAAAGAAAACTCAGAGCTGACTTTATAGCTGGCCATTCTAGTAGAAGCAAAGATGCCATACTCACTTTCTGAAATTCTAGTGTCATAAATTTCCTCACATGCCCAAAAGGGAAGAAAGAGCAAAAGAATGCTGTTCTCCAGGCCAGCTTTCAGGGAGCAGAGGGCTGAGGAGGCTGAGGAAGGGCCTAGAGGGGAGGAAGCCCATGGAGCTCTGTAGACAAGACAGAGATAGCATCCCCGAACCCCCTCCTTCCTTAGCAGCCAGGACACATGGCTGTCCTGGGCTCCCAGCTGGCAGTCATTCTTAAATGTTGAAAATAACAGAGGGACCCAGAATCCAAGAGCAGAACCAGCAGGGTTCAGTCCTGTAATCCCTAGGACTCTGTACACAGCCAGGGCTGGGCCACCAGAAATGTGGACAGCCATGGTGGCTGCTCAGAGAAATGGCCCCTGCATCCATGACTAACGTATGCACAGAACACTGCTCTGCTGAAAATCTAAACATGCATAAAAAAATAATGCCAGCCACTGTGCTGTGTAGCTGCTGCTGGAAGCAGCCCAGCTCCCACCACAGGTGCCCCCCAAAAGGGGAGTCAGGATCCACGAGACAAGAAGGGAAGGAAAGGGGCCCCTGGTATGGGCAACAAGACCCTGCCCCACTTGGGATGAGCGGGTCCTCACAGTGTGCCCATGGGATGCTGCAGGGAACTCATGAGTAATATCTGCTCTGCCAGCCGTCTGTGGGTCCCAGGCTCTCACTGGCCCCTCTTCACCTGCTGGGGAGGCTACAAGTCTGGGTTGAGTAGCCTCAGGACCCAGCTCCCCTAACCCCCACCTCTGCCTGTGGCCTGTAGCTCTGCTAGCTGTTTCTGCTGGGTTTCCTGCTCCCAGCCGGCTGGACCATGACCCCTGGCCTATGCCCAGCAGGAGGACTCACTCAGTCAGGTGAGCAGAGTCAGCTACCCAGCAGGACGCGGCCCCAAAGCTCTAAGTCATTATCAGGAGAACAAGAACCAACAGGAACAATCGGACACACTGGAATGAGGCACCCCCACCCCAGGACAGTGCCATGAGTCACAGCCACGGAGAGGCCTGCGTGGGCAGAGTTCGTTTTTCTTTGCTGCTGGGGGTGTTCGTCTCCATCCGACACTCCCTGTCCATACACACAAGTGAAGCCGGCAGGAGAACAGGCCAGGCAGAGGTTTGCAGTAGCCCAACCCTAAAGGGGACAGGGGGCAGTAAGCGGAGCCTCTCAGTTCCCTGAGAGGAGGAGTTGGGCTCCCCACAACCCTGTGATGCCCAAGTGATGACACGGGAAGGGCCCAGAGGCCAGAGACTGCCACTTTCTTGGTCCCTGCTTGGCATCTGTCCAGCAGCTCCAGGGGGTATCAAGAGCAAGGCAATGTCCACAGGACAGTGGAGATGATTGAGCCGTCTGAGGCATTCTATGGGTTGTCTGAGGTGGTCAGCGTGCCGGGGGTCAGATGGGCACCAGATGGGTGAAGAGCATCAGGCTGGCCTCCCCGCTCTGAGCTTTCATCACTTCCAGCTGCCACGTGGAAGGAAACTGGCCTGAGACTCTCTGTCTAGCAGGTCCCCAATCCCCAGTGCTACTGTCACCTCCCGGAGATGGGTGGTCACGCCAGAAAGGACAGGGCAGAGACTGCTGAGGTGTACATAGCCCATGCAGACCTGGAGCCCGGCCTAACTCTACCCACACCCACCTCCCACGTAGCATGCACTCTGTAGAGTGGACACCTGGAATCCCTTCCTTGTCACACCAGGACAGAGCCAGGACCGCGCAGTCCTCTGCATGTCTTTAGGAGGCTCTGCAGGATCTGGCACCACTGAGACGCCCGAGGCTGGTGGTCACACTGGCCAGAAGCGTACACACTGTCCAGGCCAAGTCACCAGCACTGCATTCTTCCCAAGGCTGGGCATGTCCTCACTGAGGGCTCAGCACTCGGGGCAAGTGTACATGATTCCCCTGCCTTGTACACACAAGCACACTTGTGCCCACAAGGCACATGTGTTCACACACAGCTATCTGCTGCCTGTCCTGGACGGGTTTGGCCGTGCTGATGTGCAGTATGGCCCAGACGTTTGCTAAGCGATCTGTGTGTGCCTGTGACACACACACTATCTGGCAGAAGCAGTTGTCTGGCCAACTTGCTTTCTGAGTGCTAGTTCTTTCCCGCTGTCTCCATTTCACTTGATCTGAAGCCTGGGGCAGAAGGACCTGGTGCTTGGACTGGGCAGAAACCGCCTCACCGTCTGGCGCAGAAGAGCAGCAGGCTCCGGAGGCCCTAAGCAGTGGTCACAGCTACTGTCTTTTTCCCTTTTAAAAAAGTATTATTTTCTTCATAGGGAGGAAAGAGAGAGGGCCAGCCTGCTTCTGACCACAACATAGTCAGGCTGACCGAGGTCAGGCCCATTGTTGGTTCTGGTGCCAACCAGAGTGGGCCCTGGGCCACGGCTCCAAGGATAATGTGGGAGACATGTGGCGCTGGCCCGTGGTAGGCCCAGCTTCTCACTGCCTCTGCTACTGCCACCCAGAGTGACTGGAGGTGTGGACCCACAGATCACTGCCGATCATACCTGGGGGGCCGCAGGGGCACCTGAGGCAGCAATGTGTGTAACCAGGTGTCTGTGAGTGACAGGCACTGGCTGAACATCAGGTAGACAGAGATGCTTGCAGTGGAAAACAAACAGTGGCTGGCATGGTGCCCTGGACAAAGGGACTCATGGCTGTGGCAGGTGTCCAGCCTGCAACCTCAAGGACATGCCCCCTGCAGTGCTAATAGGCCAGGGCCTGGTTCTGAGAGCCTTAGAGCAGAAACTAATGGGAATTTTCTGTGTGGAAATTCAACACCAAAATCAAGTGGAAACATAATAGAAAAGACCTGTTACATTTCCCACTCCTGTACTGAGAGTTGAGGTGTGGTCTTGCAGTGAGAAACAGGCATCTCCAAGTGCTTAGGAGAGCGTTTGGGGACAGAGGGCGTTTCGTGATCAGATCACAGAGGTACTTCCCTAACAGAAAGGAACCTCAGAGCCCATGAAATTCCCCCAGGGTGCATAAACCAGGAAAGGGACAACCAGGACCCCAGGGATGCCAGGTTCTCCCCACATTGCCCTTGGCTTAGGGTTAGACTTAACACCCTGTCCTGCTTGCCACCTCCCTCCCTGGGCCCTGGACCCCTGGAGGGGCAGAGACCCTGACAGGGTCTGAAAGCCCAGAGCTGCTTTGCAGACTCCAAGGTACGTGCTGCCCACCATGCAGGTGTTGGCCAGACAGTGCGGAGCAGGAGGTAGGGTTGGGGCTGCCCCTCAGGAACTTGCAGGTGAGAGAAATGACATGGGCCACTCCAAAGTGTCCTCAAAGAAGCAGAAGAAAAGTGCTGATTCTACGACACAAACCCTTGCATGTGTGTCTTTTTGATATTCTGTGTGAGCAGATGGGAAATGCCCAGAGTACCCCCATTACAGAGCAAGGCTGAGGAGGATTGTGTATGCATAGTCTCCAGCTAGGCTGATCCCACCTGCCCTGGAACAACGGACAGACTGGGCCGGTTCAGCTGCCAGTGTCAGGAAGACGCTTCCTTGAAAATTAACCAAGTGAGCCTATTGCTTTAAAGTAAACTCACTGCATTTGTTGCCAATAATAAAATATGGGCTTTCAAGCAAACATTAGAGCTTTGGAAAATTTGTATCCGCCGCTGTGCACTTCCCAATATGATACTTTAAGACTGTTCCCAGGAAGTTGATGGCGATATTAACACATCAGCATTTGGAAGAGCCACATGCTGGCTCATGAACTAACTTTTTCCAAATGACCAAGGGCCAAAGGTCCCTTCAAAGTGCAAGGCAGACCAGCAGATTTTAATGTCACAGAGGACAGAGAGTTCATTGCTGTGGTCTCAGGTTCCACACTCAGCCAACCTTTAAGAAGCTGCCATTATTATCGAGTTTTGTGCAGCATCAGAAAAGACTCTTCCAAGTTATCCAAAAAGGCTGAGAAGACACTGCTCCCATTTCCCACTAAGCCTCTTGTGACCAGATTTTCTTCTGTTTCAACCAGAACATGTTGCAGTTTGAATGCAGAGAACAAGGTGCTAGGTCAAGTGAAAGAGATTTGCAAAAGTATAAAATAATACTACAGATGTCACTGCTCATATTAGCGTGCGATGGGTTTGTTATGGTTATTTTTAGATGAATTCATATGTGTATTTTCAGAAATTCCTTCTTCTCGTTACCAGTATGGTGCATTCCCATCACTGAGGCACAGGCCCTTGGCCACATTCACATGCAGGTGTCTCAGGACCAGAAGTTTCAGGCCTGCTGATATTGCAGCCACCTTCCTATCCCCTGTCCCCCCCAGAGCAGTTTCCGGAAAGGGTGGTGGGGCCTCCTTGGACACAGACAAGCTGTCCCTGAGCCATGTCTTTCTAAGAGCCCCAGGGAGCCACTGGCCACCCAGGGCCCTCGGCCTCTGTGCCTACACCTCCAGGCCCCTCTGCGGCCTGCATCTTCATTTAGGAGAAGTGGATCAGCTCCCAGCTCTGTTGTCGGGGCTGTGGCTGGCCAGGGACTGACTCCAGGGTCTGAACGACTTGGGCACCACTGTGGCTGACTTCCAGGACCAGTGGGAAGAGAGGAGGCCAAGCGGACTACCAGGGTCCCAGCCATGGGGACGTGGTACCCTATTCCTGGAGAGGCCTGTGCATGGGGCTGTCACCGGCCCTTTGGGGTCATGCTCAGTGTCCCAGAAGCAGAGGCGCCAGCTGGGGAGGAATCACCATGACCAGGGGAGGCCACGTGTGGCTCCCACCCTCACACGAGAATCAGGAGGCATCATAGGGGTTGCAGGCACCAGCTCTGAGCAGGCTTTGGAGGTTCTGGAGCAAAGGAGAGAGACTGCCAGAGAGACAACACCAAATCCGCTCCAAAGGATAAGCCCTGGGAGTCAGATTTAATTTGATTTGAAAGAAAAAAGCTAATCTGACATGTGTTAATTTCTAATTAATATGCAGGTTATAATCAGTTGCATAGTTTGCTTTTGTGGGGTTAAAGCCCGAGTTGTAGGTGAGTCCTTCACCTGCCATACACCCTGCCACATGCTGCCCTCTGTCCATCCCCACCCTGCTCAAGTCTCGCTGAGCCTTCTCTCCAAAAGCAGGTGGATCCGTCCACTAGCTCCAACCTAGCTGAGTCCACATGGTGTCTGCTTTCCCATCCTTGTGATACTAACTTGACATTTTAATGCACACAGGCTGTCTAAACACAGCATTGTGCCCTGACACCAGGTTAGCTGTTGGGATCAGGAAGAGGGTGACTCTGAGAGCCCAACAGAGGTGTTTCTGCACCCACCTGGCCCCACAGCCACCGTCTGTCCTGTTTGACCTGCATCCCAGGCCAGTGGACTGTTCCCTCGGTGGCACAGCTGCTCCCCCTGCCTTGTTCCACCTGCTCTGGTCACTGATCTTGAGAATTTGTCTTTTTTGCATCTTGCCCATAAAATCTGCTCTGGTGCCACCCAGCCTCCTCAGTCTGAGCTTCTGGGCTCAGCTCCTGCTGCATTCTCCCCACAGCTCCCCGCCAAGAACGCCCCTGTGCCTCTGACCCCAAGACTATGGCTCTGTAGGAGCCCCTGGCACTGGGCACCTGTGCTGGGCTGTTTGCCCCCAGAACCATCCCTGATAGTCAACTAGAGTT
This sequence comes from Perodicticus potto, assembly GCA_963574655.1. NCBI lineage: Eukaryota > Metazoa > Chordata > Mammalia > Primates > Lorisidae > Perodicticus > Perodicticus potto. The sequence goes on from CAUYRH010008721.1 coordinate 7,699, forward strand.
GTGTGCGGGGCTAACAGGAACCCACCATCTCTGGACCAGCAAAGCCCCCTAAGGACAGGGAAAGGGGAGGTGGCACCAGGGGCCCACATGTCTGTAATGCTCTCCCCAAACTTCCTCTTGAATTCAATAAACATTGTGTCCAAAATGCAAGGACCAGTGAACCAGGGACTGAAGGACCATAAGGCCCAGGAGAACAGGGTACTGAGCCTAAATACAGAGGAGAAAGTGATATCCCAGGCCCTTCCTGCGTCTCCATGGGAATTTGTTTGCTCTGGGGGCAAATGGGTGACTATGCCTTCACACTGCCACTCTACCCACAAGGACGGGCAGGAGCCTGTCACTGTACTGAGCTCCCATGGATGGTTGCCCTGGAACGTAAGTGCAGGGTGGGAGTTCTCTGAGGACAGAAACTCGGTCACCTGGGTGAGTGCAAGGTATCTCTCCCAGCCACCTCAGGACTCACATCAATACCTTTAAACAGTGTCACCGTCAGCACTTCAAGCCTCATTTCAGAAGAGAGTAATGAAATTAAAAACCCCAACACCACCCTGTGCTGGTGGGACATCAACATCCTACTGACAGTGCGACTCCTGCTGCCATCGGGAGCATTTCTTATAAAACTAAATGTTGCACCAGGCAGGCTCGCTGTTCCACTCCTATACAAGAAACAACATCTGTGTAGCTTCATCCAAACAGCAAAAACCTGGAAACACTCAGTGGCCCATCACAGGAGAGCTCATAAGGAGCGTGTCCAAATGGACACCACTCAGTAGTGGAAAGGACAAGCCACCAACCCACGAGCACGGGCCTCGGAGCACTGGTCCTGTGATGGGGGGACTTGTGCTTACGACTCCATCCATGTGAAGTCAGGAGCAGGCAAACTGGCCTCTTGTGAGGCATAGAAAGCCATAGTGCCTTAGGGCAGCTAGGAGGAGGGGACTGGCCAGGCAGGGCTGGGCGGAGCCTTTCAGAGAGACTGGAATGTCCTGTACTTAGCAGGGGTTACACAGGTATGAGAAGCTTGTTAAATGGGGTACCTGAGACATGTGCATTTTACTATATGTAAATTGTGCCTAAAAACAGTCTCAGACACAAACTGAACCCTTGTTAATGATTCCCACAAACGAGTGTTGGACGGAAGCACAGCTGTCAGCACCTGACCGGGAGACAGGGAAGGACAGAGAGGGAAACAGAAAGATGCAAAGACATGAGCACAGATATTAATGACAGAACCCAGTGTGAGTCGGTGTCACTGAGGGAAGTTTCAACTTTCTGCATGTTTGAATTTTTTATAATTACATAGCAAAATGTAAAACTTTGGGGCACAGTATTCCACCGATCTGGCTGCAGAGTGGACATTTGGTGGCTGCCTGCTCAGTGTCCCTTTCTCCTAACAAATGTCCTAGTTGCATGGCTGCCCACCTGCCCAGTCCCCACCTGGACTTCGCAGGACTCAACCCAGCCCCAGCCCCAGGGCACCACCAGCGTCTTGTTCCCTGCCTCCACCAGTCACTTAGGGCTCAAGAGGTGGCCACACACCTACCTGCCCAATGACACTGCCCCTCTGGGCTCCAGGTTGGAGACAGGGAGACCCTTGCTGCCATGGCCCCAGGTGCTGCCAGAAACCACTTGGTGGTGCAAAGGAATGACACACAGAAATATGGAAAACAAGACCACGTGGTTAGTGGTGCCAAGCTGCCAGATCAAACCATCCCTGAAGTGTGTGCTTCTGTACCAGCAACTACCAAAGCCAATCAATCCCCTTTGTTATATTATTATATAAGTGAGTTTGAATTGGCAGTGACCCAACTGATACTGCTGGGTATGAGTCAAAGTTATATTTCCATTTCAGATCTCCTTGAAAATCTTGCGAGGATAAATGAAGCACCAAGCAGAGTAATCTGAGGGCACCTGCCACGCGTCTGCAAGGATTTTCTCACTTGTAAGATCTTGTGAGGTGGCCCATTGCTGTCAAGATCATGACTTCAGGACCATATACCCCACAGAAAGCCCCGTTCTATGAGACTGGTTTCTTTTTAAAGCCTAAATCTCTGTGGTAAAGACAATAGTTTAATAATAACAATAAGCTAATGACTTGGAGAACAAACAACAGTCCCAGCTCTAAGGCAAGAAGCCGACTACAACTAGTCTTAAAAATCTAACCAAAAACATAGGACTGAGAAGGGGCCTAGTGGGGACTTTCCTCCAGTGAGTATCTGCCTGCCACACTGACATGCCTCACCCCAGAAAGCTATTTCTGGGAAAGCAGAAGCAATAAACTCACTGAAAATGCCCATGATTGATCCAAGCTTCCTCTTTCAAAGAAAATCCGGAAGTTTCTCCTTCCGTGTTTTTGTGGCAACCCTCACAGGTGGTGGACACGAGGCCAGGGAGCCTCGGGAGCAGGCCCTCTCGGCGCTGGCTGGTCAGCCTGGCCCTTCCAAAGAAGTTTCCAGAGTCACATTTGTGGCTGGAAGGCTGTGACTAAACCATGCGTGTTCTCGTTCCTTTGTACTGGAACTTGAAAAATTCAATCTTTTTTCTTGGATACGCAACAAGGAAAGTAAAACAAAACAAACAAATGAAAAATCCAGTTGGGAGGGAAGCTTTGGGCTACCACTGCATGTAAAGATTTACAAAAGACACAGCCATGAAGGAGTGGAGGGCCAGCCAAGGCAGGCTGAGGGCAATGGCTGCCAGCCCGGGGCAGCCTCAGTCTGTACACGGCAGCTCGTGGCAAGGAGCAGCCTAAGTCAGGGACAGCCCATCTCACAAAGTTAACCTAGAGCCTGTAAATGGCATTGCTACAAACAGTAAAGTTGGGGAGAAGCTTTCCTTAAACCAGTCTGTTCCCAGACATTCAGTGGTTAGTGGGTACCTCATGTTTTGTCCCTGATCCAAGCCCCAGGATGCGCACCGAGAGCCCCCAGGCTCTCATCGGGTGCCAGGATCAAGCCAGCCAACTCCTGGAGGGGTTGCAGGCTGTGCTGCAGACAGCCCCATAAGTGCATGGGGACCTGCTCCAAATGTGGCGGCGCCTTGGTTCCCAGGACAGGGTCGGTCTTGGGCCCACTCCATATCTGGGGGGCTCCTGCCAGGAAGGGCTGCTCCAGGGAGCCCTGGGCCCTGCGCCCTGTGCCGGGGTGCCTTCCCCCATGATGGCTCACGTGAGCAATTCCTGCCACAGTGGCCCCAGCCCTCCCTGTGGGCCATGGCAGCTGTGATGAGCCCTCTCTCGGTCTCCAGTCGGGGTTTGGCTCGTCACACCCATACCTCTCATGCGTGTGCTGCGGGTCTGTGCCCCACGGTTCAACTTTCTGCTTTCTGTTGGCACAACTGATTGTTCTGAATTTATTTCATGCATTTTACTTCACATGATCTATCTCTAATCTCTGGAATTACTAGATTTAGGTTGGGTAACAAACCGGCTGCTGTAAGCCTAGTTGTCCCCCATAATGAAGTCATTTGCAGTTTGTGAAGCCTCTATATGCAGCAAGGTGTAGGGAGATTCTCTGAAGTTGGTCAGAAGTGATTCTTTTTATAAAAATTTCTGTTTTGTTATTGACGGAAGGACAGCACAAAATCTGAAATGGGGTCAACAGGACCCCAGTCAAAGCCCTCACAGCAGCTGGGCCAAAGGGTGAGAGGTGGCAGCTGGTGCCCATTAGCGCCCACGCTGCTGTCCTCAGACAGGGCTGCCAGCTGAGAGCTAAGTGCAGCTGCGTCTTGTTTCGTGGCCATAGCAGTCAGAAAATCTCTGGAGTTTTCCACCCTCTTCCGGAATCTGTACTTGGGAGAACCACTCTGTTTAACGGCTCTCAGTACAGCCGGCGACTAATGTCCTGCCTGTGCAGGGTGGCAAGCCGGACGCGTCACTGGCTCAATGTGCACCCAGCTGGCTGTGCAGTCACAGCTGCAGAACTCAGGATGCTCAATTTGTGAGGCAGTGAGTGCAGTGACCATCCATTCAAGACACTCATCTGTCACCCAAATAAGCAGGTGTCCGTCTCCCTGCCAGACGCCTAAGTCAGGCGTGAGCTTCTGCTTGAAATGAACCAGTCCAGGCTTAGGGAACAAGTAGGGTCAGCCTGCTACCTAGGCCCTCCCCCTCTTCCCGGGCTCTGGGCCTGGGCCCCCACAGCTGGAGCAGAGCTTGTGTATCTGTGAGCCTCCCACATCCTCATCTCTTGCGAATCTGACTAGTTTACCAGAAAGCTCAGAAACATAAGCAGACAAGCGTAGACTTTAAAACACCTGAGAAAGTCTCTAACAGGAAAGCAAACTTAAAGCAAAAGCATCCTAAAGTGCACAGAAACCACAGGGAGCACAGTGGGACACGTCACCCAGAAAGTCCTGTGCCCGTGAGCCACAAGCAAAATGCTCCACACAACAGAGAACGCAAGACATAAAAACAGCCCCTGAAACTGAATGACCGCAGGAAAGAAGAATCAACAGACACCGTAGTGAGAAAGGAGGTGACGGGGAGCAGAGCCAGGGGACAGAGATGTCCACGGTGGGGTGGGAAGGAGGCGGCTGGGTGCCAGGCCAGAGGCTAATCTGTGGGCAGCAGGAGCCCTGGAAGGGCATAGACAGGTGGAAGGGAGATGTCCCCAACCACCATTCCAGGACAGTTCTGCAGGGTGAAGGGCGCACATCCAAAGGCAGGCAGCCTTTAGGGGACCAGCACAGGCAGCCACAACACACACCTCCCAGAGCTTGAGCCCCTCTTGGGAGGAGGGTCCTGCAGAGAGTGTGAGGCAGGGCCCCAGTGAGGCCACGACTCCAACCGGCTGCCCTCCAGGGTGGGCGTTCAGGGAGCCACCAGGTGATGTCCCCTCTAGTACAAGAAGGCAGCCAGAGTGGAGGACTCGGCACAGCCAGGGGAAGCCCCAAGCAGGGGACACTCCCAGCATTGCCGTGCACCCAGACACCTGTCAGGTCCAGGCCAAACGTGGGGAGGCATCTCTGTTAGTAAGGGCACTGATGTTAGTAAGGATCTCAATGCCAACAACTCAAGAGGTGGTCAGACATTTGAGGTTTAATTAGTACATATGTAGAAAATAATATAAATGGTTGGAGAGAGGGTAATTGGTGGGACCACACCTGCGGTGTATCTTACAAGGGTACATGAGAAATTTACTAGGTGTAGAATATAAATGTCTTAACACAATAACTAAGAAAATGCCGTGAAAGCTATGTTAACCAGTTTGATGAAAATATTTCAAATTGTATATAAATCAGCACATTGTACCCCATGATTGCATTAATGTACACAGCTATGATTTAATTTAAAAAAAAGAAAATAATATAAATGGGAAAAGATAATTATTAATTCCAAGGAAAATAGAAAACTGCAAGTGATCATAGTTTGCTACAGACCGGATGTGAACAGTGCTTATATGTTCATAATAATTATGTCTGATCAATAATTGCTGTTTCCATCATCAGTGAGGAGGGCACACATGTGTGGTGGTGACAGGGAGGGTGGGAGAGGGCTACATTTTCTCCTTTTGACTTTTTTCTTAGTTTTCATAGAGGCAGGGTCTAGCTATGTTGTCCAGGCTGGTCTTGAAATCCTGGCCTCGCAATCCCCTGCCTTGGCCCCCAGAGTGCAGGAGGAGAAGGCATGAGGCAGCACCCAGCTTGCGCCCTCATCTCTACACAGGGAAGTGATGGATGAGGCCAACCCCGGTGTATGCAGAAGCAGCGAAGGTGGCTGGCTAAGTAGAGACTGGAGGTGGGTGGGAAAGAGCCAGCTTGGAGCCTGGGGAATGAACACTCTGGACAAAGAGCTGAGGGCGTGGGGTGGGGGCCCCTGTTCACAGAACACACCCACGTTGTAACCCAAAGCTGACCTGGGCACATTGCCACAGCACCTACAGTGCCCGGTGTGTGGTCAATCAGTGGTACCAGCTTCCATCTTCAAGAAGTGTCCCCTCAGGATTGGCGTCTCCAAGATGGGAAGATGTCGGTCAGGCTGTGGAAAATTAACCACTTAGCTGCAAGTCTTCCTCAGCCCTAGAGGTCTTGTTTAGAGAAAATACCATGTTGATTTTGTTCCTACAAGTTTCTCAGCCTCTGAGGAGCCTCCTCCCACTGCTGCTGAGGTTTGCTGGGAGGCACAGACAGGACACAGGTGTCAGAGGGAAGTCTGCTGTTGTCTGGGCCACCGCATGCACTGTGAGCAGAACAGTCCTCACCTGAGGTCCTCGCCACACAGGAGATGCACGCATGATGTGGAGCCGCTCACGAGAGGCCTCGCCCTGTGGCACCAGCACTGGAAACAGGTGGCCCATGTGTAAACCCCAGAGTGGGCCACCGCATCCTGTTAGCAGCTCCTCAGGGACCACAGGGAGCTGTGCCTCAGTTTCCCCCTTGTAAAATGTGAGGCAAACGCTTTCGCTAACAGAACAAGAAGTGCTATGGAAATAGGAGGTAGTGAGATTTATAATCCTATCAAACACGCGGCAAGAGGCTAACGTTCTTTCTGACGAAGGCCCACAGCACCCCCGGCTCCATCTGTGCATCACACACTTCATTCCAGGCAGTCTAGGAGCTCCAGCCAGACGAGACTTGTCTTTTATTTTTCGTGTGTGATTTTCAGGGAGATATGTGTCCATTAAACTCACAGGGAGTGAGGACAGCTGGTCACAGAGCGTTACTATGTGTGTGTTTCTGTGAGCACACAGTGTGCATGTGTGCCTGTGTGTGGCGTGTTCCACGCGCTAGAATGATCGCACACTGCTGCCTCTGCGTGCTGTTTACGCCCATGGCTGCAGCCAGTCTGGCCAAGCCTCTTCGCAGGGTCTTCCCTTTAAGAATTCCCTCACAAGTAAAGCTCCCCCTGTGACTTTTCATTCAAGAGAACATTGAGTTAAAGGCATTATGAAAAAAATAAAATAAAACTTCTACGTGTCCATGCCCTTAAAACCTGAACACGAAATTAAGAATAACGGCGTGCTTAGAGCCTCAGCCTGCCTCAGGTTAGGAACGAGGTTTACTGCAAACCACACAGCCTGGTGCTCTACGGGTTCTGGCTGAGCTGTTCTCCAGCATTGAAGGAGCTGGTGCTTACAGGGCCCAGGGCAGCATTGGATGTGGCCTGCCGGCCCCAGGGCCTGGTCTGGGGCCAAAGGGCTGTGCCAGCTGTGGAGAGGGTAGGTGCTGGGCCACAGGATGCGGCCAGGAGGCAGAGAGGGGAGCCCGAGACTCTTATCTCCAAGTCGGGGCTTCTGCTCCCTGTCAGGAAATCCTTTGGTGGCCCACAGAAAGTTTAAACCTAAGTGCTGACTGATAAAAACTCAAGGTAAAACAAAGGAACCCACTGGCCTAGGTCTTGGAGGCCAAAAGCCATTATGAGAAAGGCTAGGGACGCTTTTCCATTTAGAACCAAAAGCTCTCTTACTCACATCTGTGTTGAAATGCGTTTATTTCTTATACAAAATAAGATTTGCTCATTATACAAATTTTGGAAAGTATAGAAAAACAAGGAAAGAAACTGGAAGTCCTTCCCAACATCACCACCCAGAGGCAGCTACTGTAGACGCCACGCTGCGTTTCCTCCTGGCTCCGCGTGTGGGGCACGTTGTGGGTGAGAGGAAGGATGCATAGTGTTGAAAACCACTAAATCAGACTGCCGAGGCCAGAATCCAGCCCAGCCATGCAGATTTGAGTAAGCGAGCAGTCTCTCCGTACAGTCCGCCATGCAGACCTGCCCCGTGGACTAGTTGTGATGTGCTCAGAGCAGATATTAACAGATGTCAGCTCTTATTATCCTGCCAGCTTAATGGGTACACACACGTACTATAGGGACAGCTGTGTGTCTTGCCTTTTCACTCACGTTGTGCTGTTCCTTGGCGTTACACATTCTCTAAGAGTATGATTTTTAACGGCTGTACCTTCAGTGATTCGGCTGCACTGCAATCCACGTACCACTTCTACTCACTGGGTGTGAAGGTTGCTTTTATTACACCCCAGTGAAAACCTCAGGCAAGAGTCTGTGTGATCGTTTTTTACCATACCCTTGGGATCAGTCCTTGACGTAGGAAGACAGAAGGATGCAAGCACAGGGAGGGTGTGAGGCCCGCAGCTGGGTGCCTGGCTGAGGGAACTGCACACTAGGATCCCATAACAGAGGCTGTGACCTCTTCCTCCAGGGCCACGGAGCCAGAATTAGGGTTCTATTGCTCTAACTTGCAGTTCTGTGACTGTTGTTGAAGTTGAACAAATAGTTGCAGGAATTTACTAAGAAAAGAAAACAAAAGTTCAACATATAGGGCTCTTTTAAATAAAATTTCTATTTCTTTTATCCATATTTATTAGTGATATTTTTGTTCTTATTGATGTATATTTTGATCTTATTGATATAGTAACACTAGTAAACATCTATTTAATGCATTTTATAAACTATTTTGCAGCTTGTTGAAGTTTTAAATTTTGTTTGTGCTATTTCTTACTACCTGCCTTTTTCTTTGTTTTGCTTTTTATTTCTTTTATATAGAAAGTTATTCTCCATCCTAATGTCAGAAAAATATTCACTTTATTTTCATCTAGTTGTTTTATAGTTCAACTTAAATTTTTTACTTTTTAATTCATCTGTCCTCTATGTTGGTACATGCCTTAAATTATATAAAACAATTTAAGCCACCTGTCTCTAGTTTATTTTGAATTATTATTGTTAGTGATGGTGATGGTGATGGCGGTGGTGGTGATGGTGGTGGTGGTGGTGGAAGCGGTGGTTGTCGTAGTGGTGATGGTCATGGTAGTGACAGTGGTGGTCATGGTGGTTGTGGTGATGGTCATGGTAGTGATAGTGATGGTCATGATGGTGGTGGTGTTGGTGATGGCGGCAGCAGTGGTCATGGTTGTCATGGTGGTGATTGGTGGTGGTGATGATGATAGGGGTGGTGATGGTAGTGGACAACTATAACAGTTCTTCAATATCTCTTTAGTAGCAAACACTGCACATGCTAGAAGACTCTAAGTGTCTTTCTGGGTTAAATAATCTGAGTTTCTTCAGCAACATCATGACTAAGAGTTTTAAGCTCCTCCTTGCCATGAGGCAAGCTCCAGAACATCCCCTCTCTGGACCCCTGAGAAGTATGCAGTTTGGTTCCTGAGACAGTCATAGAACTGGACTCTACAGCTTCTCCAAACCCATTCTGTTAGTGAAGGACGCACTTAGAAAACCTTCCATACATTCAGCCGAAAGTGCCGACATAATACTAAGCCTCAGGGCAGTCCCCCCCTCCTTGGCAGCCCACTCAGGGCAGTCTCCCCCTGCTTAGCAGGCAGCAGTGCTTTCCTTCCTGCACGTTGTCTTATCAGCCCTTCACAGTCACACCCTGATATGCCCTTATGGCCGGCGCCGGGTGACCATGCTTGTCAGGGCCTGAAAGAGACACCCCAGGTGGCCCTGGCAGGTTTTGCTCTCCTCTCAAACCTTAGCCCACATCCAAATCCAAACTCGGAAGTATCAGTGACTGAGGGCTGGCTGGGGGGAGGAGGAGCAAGAAAATGGAGTGGAGAGAATCGTGGGTATCTACAAAAGGTGACATGGCCTTAATAATGTTTGTCATTTCTTAAATGCTGCATTTAAAACTCTCCCTCTCCCCCCCTCAGTGTTTAGGATGAATTTCCTTCCCTACAGACACTGAATTACATACAGGTATCATTCTTTTATCCCTTTATTTATTTATTCATTCATTCATTCATACAGCCAATCTTTGAATAAATATGTTCCACGTGCCCTGTGTATGCAAATGAACCTCATAGCTGTGATATGGGTCAGGGGCGAGACATGCAGGGAAGCCAGGGCGGCCCTGACTACGGTTAGGGGCAAACCCATGTGTGTACCTGCAGCTGAGGGGTCATGACCTCTGGGCTGGAGGCAGAGCAGGACTCGTGGCCTGTTCTGATGCCGGGAGGTGCTGCCCAGGGCGCTGAGCGCAGCTGCTGTACCTGCTACTCACAGACGTGAGGGAAACTGTGTGAAGACGCCTATGGGCTGAGGACCAGGATTTGGGAAGAGCCTACTCAGTACCACTTGTTGCCAACAGCAGTGGGGACACCCGAGGCTCGTCCTGCTCCTCTTGAGAAATTGAGGTGCGGACATCTGGGCCCCAAGCTGAAGCCGAGGCTTCTAAGAGAAGAATCCCTGTGGAGGCCCCCTGTGGCCACAGAGGACGCATCCTCAGGAGACTGGTAGAGGCACACACACAGCCACACCGCTGTAGGAGTGTGAAATACAGTGAGTTGTAGAGAAATAGTCATGTGACTCATCACTTAACATTTGTTAGGCTTCATTATTGAGAAGGAAATGGCGAAGGGCAGGCAGGGAGGGCCCCCTACTCACAAGGAGTCTCCCCATGGCCGGTCTGCAACAAAAAAATAGCCGGGCATTGTGGCAGGCGCTTGTAGTCTTAGCTACTCAGGAGGCTGAGGCAAGAGAATCACCTAAGCCCAAGAGCTGGAGGCTGCTGTGAGCTGTGATACCATGGCACTCTACCAAAGGTGACAAAGTAAGACTCTGTCTCTAAAAAAAAAAATAGAAACAAAAACCTCACATTGTGTCCTTTGACTGTGAACCATCAGGAGGAAGTAGGAGCACTCTGGGAGGCCCCCAGCCTGCAGGTGCCAACCTGGAATTCCTGGGTGAGGGGCTGTGCGCGCGTCCTGCCTACAGTGGTGAGCGCCACAGACAGACACAGCATGAGGTACTTCCCGTGGCCATTTCCACACGTACACTCCACCATCACCTCCAGGACTTCCTTGTCCTCCCAAACTGAAGCTCAATCTACATGAGTCGCTGGCTGCTTGCCGTGAATCCGATGACTCTGGGCCCTCCCGAGCGTGGACTCAGTGCTTGTTCTCTGGTGCTGGAGTTCACTGAGCGTGGTGTCCTCGAGGTCCACAGGCTGACTGCCTGCTGGTTCAGCACCTACACGTTTCGTTTGGCTGTCGTCCGGCCTGGACACTCAGGCTGCGTCTGCCTTTTGATGTTTGTGATAACGTCTTGTGAACATGGGGACTGCAGGTCTTGGATTTTCAGTTCCTTTGGGTCTATACTCAGCCTTCACTGAATTTTAATACAAGATTTTTTCTTCAAGCCGCTTTTTACATAAGTTTATAAAATTTAACTCATGTATTTAATTGAGACACACTTACAATTACAGCTGATACTTGAACAACTTGGTTTGAACTGCTCTGGTCAACTTATACTCAGGGGTTGTTCAACCAAACATGGATTGAAAAATGCTACACTGTGGGAAGGGGCATGGTGGCTCATGCCTGCGATCCCAGCACTCTGGATGGCTAAGGCGGGAGGATCTCTTGAGCTCAGGAGTTGGAGACCAGCCTGAGCAACATGGTCAAACTCCATTTCTACAAAAAAATTTAATTATCCAGACATAATGGTGGGCACCTATAATCCCAGGTACCTGGGAGGTTGAGGCAGGAGGATCACTTGAGCCTAAGAGTTTGAGGTTGCTGTGAGCTATGATGCTACAGCACTCAAGCCAGGCCAAAAGAGTGAGACTCTGTCTCAAAAAAAAGGGGGAGGAGGAGAAAATACAATAGTCTTGGGATACAAAACACTTGAATACAGAGGCTGAATTTTCGTGTGTCTATGTTCACAGGTTTGAGTGTTCCTGGGGACCTGGAACCCATCTCCTGAGTCCCTGAGGGATGAATGTGCCACTTTGACATTTACCACCACTAGCATCTGTAAATAAAATAGGTTTTCTGCTAGTAAGTATGCATGATTGTTAGAAAGGGAGTTTGGAGATCAAGAGGGAGGAATGAAACAATAAAGAAAGACAAGGCACTGCTCTAGTGCACAGCAGCCTTCGCCCTTGCCTGAGCCTAGCTTCTGGTGGCCTCCTGGGTGGGGCCCGTGACTCTCCCCCAGGGTACCTTGTCCTTATTTCTAGCAATCAGCTCCTTCTCAACTCCTAAGGGCCACCTAACCTTGAGATCCAGGGTTTTCATCAGTGATGACAGAGTACCACCTCCAAGTTCCTCTCCAGATTTAAACTTTTACGAATTTATAAGGGCATAACTCAGGAGCCTGTCAGTCCCACTGGCTGCCAACCCCTAAAGGTTTCCTGAGTCTGACATGTTTCCCAGTCCCCAGCCAGAATCCAGCAAGGCTACCCTCACACCAGCAGTTGCCCTGACCTTGCCCTCCACCAGGCTGTACCTGAGACCCCTCAAGCATTCTTGTAATCACATGATGGAGGGTGAAAGGGGCTTAACAGTGATGGCACCAGGGCTGCCCTGCCGCAGGCCTTGGCTTCGCCACTCCCCAGGGGCTGAGGCACCAGCCTGATTCCTTTCACTGTTTACTGAACTAGGTCTTACGAGCTTTGTTTGGAGGATGCTGTAAATAAGGAAAGACACATTTCATCTTGTACACATCTTTTTGAAGGTCCAGCTTTGCCCCAGTGTGGTAACAGTGAAGAATGCAAACCAGACAGCCTCCTGCTGGCGCAGGTCTGAGGCAGCCACTGGGACATCACTGCTGAGCTTCCCCTTCAGTGTCTGAGAGGTTTGGGCTCCAGGATCCACACAGATGCTCCATCCCTCAAAGGAAACAGCGTAGCATTTGCATATAAATGTGCACATCCTCCTGTGTACTTTAAATCATTTCTAGATTACTTATAAACTACCCAATACAATGTAAATGCTATGTGAATTTTTATTGTACTTTATTTTTATTGCTTTTTTCCTAATTATTTTCCACCCAAGATTGGTTGAATCTTTGGGTGCAAAAACCAGGGAAACCAAGACAGACTATAGTTCCAAGATTTGGAAATAATTAGAGACAACAACAGTGGCCTATCAGCTTCCTCATAGAACTTTGGTTTTTATGATGTTTGACAGGAATTCAATTAGCCTGGTGATTCTTTCAGACCAGGTGCTGGGCTTATCTAATTTATTCATTCATTTCTTTCCTCAACAAAAATTTCTTAAATGCTTTTTATGTTCCCCCAAGCATTTTAAGCAGATGCTAAATAATAGGAACTAACACTCCCTTTATGCAATAGCATTATGCAATGCCACAATCTGTCCTCATGAAGGCAATTAGCACATGGAATGCCACCCCCTCCCAAAATATTGCAACATTTTATGCTATGGAGAATTCTATGATGTCTTGGGTTTCTTCATTGTACTTTTCTCCCAAGATACACCTGGAAGGTGGCAAGTGCCTCGCCCTCCTGTGGTGAAAATAATGTGAAGAATAATACACGAAAGAAAATCTGGGGTTACCCAAATTCAAACACCATCTCTCCAGTAACCAGCCAAGTTTCTTCATGGCTGTGAATGCGGGTCCTCACCTAAAAGGTGGGTTCTGTAAGATCTCACCAGGGGGGATTGTCACTAAATCAGATCACATCCTGAGCAGGAGAATCCCGTGCAGCTGCAGTGCTGACGCCCCTCAGGGCCCCCCCCCCGGCCTGGAGGCCAGTCTACAGCAGGGAGAGACTGGGGACACTGAGGAACTCGGGAGCCGGGTCCCCTGCAGCTACTGGAGGGCAGGTGCAAGGCTCACAGAGGAGGAAGACAGCAGCTATCTTGTGGAGGCTGAGGGGTTCTTCCAGTGCTGCCCTCAAACCCCAGCCAGAACACCCAGCAACAGCCACACCTCACTTGTGCTATTTCTTAATTTTAAACATAATCTCTTTTTTAAAATGTAGCCCCATCCTAAATAAAAGGAATAACATCCTGGACTTAATGTGCTCATCACATCATCTAGGTAACAAATAGTAAACTGAAAAACGTGCTCATGAGACCCAAAGTGGTCTCTGGTACTGACAAGGTTGGAAGCAGGCTGTTTGGGGAACTGACAAGGTTGCACACAGGCTGTTTGGGGAAAGTGCCTCGAGAACAATTTGCCTCTGGAGGAGGGAGCGGAAGACTCCTGAACTTCCAGCACTGCGGGTCCCTGGTGCCTCGGGGTTCACCCACTGAAGCTGTGGGGGCATTTCGCCATCTAGTGGCCGCCCGCCCCACTGCACTGGGGAGCCAGAGCGATTCCCGCTGGTCTGGTTTCCTTCAGTTGATGGGAACCTTCTGGAATTATATGGTGGTTACAGTCACACAACTTTGTTGACTATATGAAAAAGCCACCACATTGGGCATTGGGCATTTTAAAGGAGGGAATTATATCATATCCCTCAATTGTTAAATAGAACTATTGTGAAGGATTTCAACATGAACAGAAAGAAAAAAGTCCATGTCTTTGAGCAGTGAAATTGCATCACCTGTAGCATTGTGAGATGCCTTTGCTTTGTCCTGGGAGCCTGAAGTTTGAAACATCCACAGGTCTTAACATTAAAGACCTATTGTTTCATTTGTGCATTTTTGTAAACCCCTACTCTACTTCCTATTAAACACAATTCTGTTTCTTTTTAAGGCTACTTCTCTCTCTAAAAGTGCTTTCAAGCTTCAATTACAGGATCTGAAGTGTGCACACACCTTGCTCTTGCTCTGCAGTGGAGTTTGTGGGTGTGGTTAAATTATGATGTTGGCGGAGCCCATAGCTCAGTGGGTAGGGCATCGGCACATACACACAGGCTGGCGAGTTCGAACCCTGCCCAGGCCAGCTAAAACAACAATGACAACTGCAACAACAACAAAAAAATAGCCAGGCGTTGTGGTGGGCACTTGTAGTCCCAGCTACTTGGGAGGCTGAGGCCAAAGAATCGCTTACACCTAAGAGTTTGAGGTTGCTGTGAGCTGTGACGCCATGGCATCCTACCCAGGGCAACAGCTTGAGACTCTGTCTCAAAAAAATTTTTTTTTAAATAAATACATAAATTATGATGTTTATTCTGAGGGGAGTCTAAGAAACATCTGCGCCTTGATGGAAACCGTGTGTTTTACAAGACACTACATCAAGTGTCCTAACGCAGGATACTCCTTACAATTACACTCGCTAAACAGAATACCCTTGCTGAATTCCCACCAACGTTCTCACACGCCAACTTGAGCATCTTCCCCTGTACCTCATATGGGATTGATCAGTGCAATTATTTTGTAAAGGTCTTTGTCAGTGGATTCAAAATAACCAGAAACAATAATTATTATTATTTAGGACTCAAGTGCTAATTCCCCAGCTGAGATGCAGGCTCAGCCTTACACAGCCACAGGTGTGGACTGAGTGGGATGTGAAGTTGTTCCTGCCTAGCGTGTCTCTGGGGAGGGAAACCTCAGTACAGGCTCCTCACTGCTCTGCAAAAGCATTGTCTCCACAAAGCCTGGGCGCAAGGGCAGCTGCCCGGCCCTCAAGAATCCATGCGCATCCCCCTCCTCCCCCACCCCCAGCCCTGGACTCTCAGTTGATGGGTCGTGGTGCATGTTTTCATAACCCCAAGCAGCTTCCCTGTCTGTAAGCTTCAGAAACAAACTGCCTTCAGGGACTGTCCCCAGCTGTCTAGCAGGAGCAGTGACGTCCAGCCTCAGGCCCCATGGCAGCAGGACAGCAGGGTAAGCCTGGGCAACATTTCGGGACCACCTCTGAGGCACCTTCACTCCTGAGACAGGAGACATCAATGCCAACCATAATGAAAGCTGAAATAGTTTGAATATTGCAAACTATTTTATGCCAAGGAAGATAAAATGAAAAATTCCTAGAAAGACATAAATCATCAAAACTGACTCAAGAAGAAATACAAAACCTGAAGAGACCTATAACAAGTTAAGAACTTTAATTGGTGATTAAAAATCTTCCCACAAAGTAAGCCCAGTTCCAGTTAGCTTTACTGATAAATTCTATCAAATATGTAAAGAAAAAAAATAATACCAATCCTCTACAACTATGTCAAACAAAAGAAGAGGAGATAACACTTCCCAATTCATTCTGAGGCCAATAACACCCTGATACCAAAGCCAGACAAAACATCACAACAAAACTTAAGATAAAACCAGTATCTTTCGTGAATATAGACACAAATACCTTTAGCAAAAGATTAGCAAATTAAATCCTATAGCATATAAAAGGGATTATAAACCCTGACCAACCAGAATTTATCTCAGAATCACAAGGTTAATCTAACATCTAAAAATCAATTAATCAACAGATGTGAAAAGTTGTTGACAAAATCCAACACCTATTCATGGTAAAAACTATCTACAATCTAGGAATAGGCTGGGCATGTCTGCAATCCCAGTACTCTGGAAGGCCAAGGTGAGGTCTCTCAGGAGTTTGAGACCAGCCTGAGCAAGAGCGAGACCTTGCCTACACAAAAACTAGAACAATTAGCCAGGTGTTGTGGCAGGTGCCTTTAGTCCCAGCTACTTGGGAGGCTGAGGCAGGAGGATCCTTGTGCCCAGGAATTTGAAGTGCAGTAAGCTATGATGATGATACCACTGCACTCCGTCCTGGGAAAGAGATTGAGACCCTATCTCAAGAAAAACCCCAAGAACGGGGCGGCGCCTGTAGCTCAGTCAGTAAGCCGCCAGCCCCATATACCAAGAGTGGCAGGTTCAAAACCAGCCCTAGGCCGAACTGCAACAACAACAAAAAAGAAAAACCCCAAGAATAACTACAACAAAAACCAAGGAATAGAAAGAAAGGAATGTTCTCAATCTGCTAGTGAACATGTATAAAAATCCTACAGCTGGCATCATAGTTAATCACAAAAGACTGAATGCTTCCCTCCCAAGACTTTAAACAAGACAGGATGTCTGTTCTCACTACCGCTATTCAACATTATGCTGAAGGTTCTAATCAGGGCAATAATGGAAGGAAGGGAGAGAGGGAGGAAGGGAGAGAGGAAGGAAGGAAGGGAGGAAGAGAGAGAGGACCATAAATCTTGAAAAGAAATAAAACTATTCATTGAAGATGACCTGATCCTCTATATTAAAAAAAAAAAAACCTAAGAAATTTACATCCCCCCAAAACCCTACTAGAACTAAAAAACTTATCAAGGTTTCAGTATACAAGATCCATTATGAAAAAAATCAATTATTTTTTATCTACTATCAACAAACAACCTGAAAATCGAGTTAAAACAATTCCTTTTACAATGGCATCGAACAGAACAAAATACTTAGTATTAAATGTAACAGAAGACATGTGATGTTTGTTCACTGAACATGACAAAACATCCCTGAGTTTTCACCACTGAAAACCACAAATACAAAAGACCTAAATAGATGGGAAGACATTCTTTGTTCACAGATTGAAAGGTTCAATATTGTTTATATGTCAAGTCTCCACAAGCTGCTATAGAGTCAATGCACTCACTATTAAAATATCAGCATGTTGGCTCGGCGCCTGTGGCTCAACGGGCAAGGGCGCCAGCCACGTCCATGTACACCTGAGTTGACGGGTTCAAATCCAGCCCGGGCCCGCCAAACAACAATGACGGCTACAACCAAAAAATGGCCGGGCGTTGTGGTGGGCGCCTATAGTCCCAGCTACTT
The DNA here is from genome assembly GCA_963574655.1 of Perodicticus potto. Classification (NCBI taxonomy): domain Eukaryota; kingdom Metazoa; phylum Chordata; class Mammalia; order Primates; family Lorisidae; genus Perodicticus; species Perodicticus potto. The sequence goes on from CAUYRH010008721.1 coordinate 25,129, forward strand.
GGGAGGCGGAGGCAGGAGAATCGCTTGATTGAGCCCAGGAGTTGGAGGTTGCTGTGAGCTGTGATGCCACAGCACTCTATCCAGGGTGACAGCTTGAGGCTCTGTCTCAGAAAAAAAAAATATCAGCATGTTTTTGAGGAAATTGACAAACTGAACTTTTATTTAAACAGCACTGAAGGGGATCCAGAATATCCAACAATTTGGAAAAAGAAGAACGAAGTTTGAGACTTGAACTGCTAAACTTCGAACTTTCTACAAAGCTATGTTACTCAAGATCATCTGGTGTTGGCATAAGGACAGACATAAAGACCAATGAAATAGAACCTGAAATTCCAGGACGCTTGTGGTCTGTGCCATCAACTTTGTGAAGAGCCACTGGAGAGAGATTTCTTTTCTGCTAAGGGCTCTCTCAACCCTGCAGTCTGTACTCACGTCTGCCTCCTGCTGCTGCTGTGGTTCCAATCCACTCTCTACTCTGAATTACACTAAGACGTTCATCCTGGGACCTGCTTTTTATAAACTCTCTCCAGTGGCTGTAATGGAAACTTAGCAGTGATTAGATGAGAAGCACATTAGAAGCTAATTTGTATACAAATAGCGAGTAAAATCTGTACAGAAGATCATCTCCTCTAACACATTTAAAATTGTTCATTATGACAATTTTCAAATATATTCAAAAATTCCAACATTCCTATTGCCCTTGTCCAACAGTTATCAGTTCAGAACTGTCCAGTTTCAGGCATACCTGCTACCCCAGACCCTGAGTGTCCTGAAATAAGTCCCAGGTGTCACATTACTTCACCTGTAAATATTCCAGTATATATCTCTAAATGATAAGGATTCTTCCTAAACCAATAACCAAATAGATCATCAGTAATATCCTATTGGATGTTTAAAATAAACAGAAGACCCCCTCCTATGAGCTGCATGGACCATCTGCACTCAGCCTGTTGAGCCTGGAGTCTCCTTCAATAGCCCTTTTTAGACCCATCTGAAGATGTAAAGTGAAATGATTCCTATGCTCATTTTTCCAAAATACATACTTTTTCCAGATGCAAAGAATTCATTATAATAGGCAACAGTTAATAGCCTGTTGCTGTTACTGTGCCAGAATAAATATGTTAGAAAAAATGAACATTTGAGCATTTGCTAATGTCTCACTCCCTTACAAGGTGCTGTGTATACCTTTGGTGACAACTAGTCACAGAAAACCTGAAAGGTGCCTGGAAACTCCCTGGTTAGCTGAAACACTCACCATCTGCTTCTACCCAGATAAGGGGAATAATTAAATGAAAACTTAGCTTGGAAATGTGAACCAAATTCGCTCTAAAATATATTTTATTTTCTTAACAGGTGACTTACAATAATAATAAATAATTAAACCCAAGCCATGTGGGAAGGCTCAAATAGCAAACATCCCAATGCCACATCTACCTGCCATAATTAACAATATTCCTGGGGAAAATGCTAAGACAAAATTGAATCCTTCTGACTCAGTACTGGGGTCCTGGAAGCACTAGGGCCCCACGCGCTCGGCTCCTGGGGATTTGGAAGCAGGTGTCGCCTTTACTCAGAGCACCCTACGCCTCTCGCCGAATCACAGATGCTGTCTTCATCCCTCGGGACTCTGCCTTCTCCTGGGGCACATTCAAGCCGTTAGAGCTTTCCCAGTTGCCTTCTTCGTTCCAAAATTCAGTGTGTACTACCGCCTCCTTCAAAACACGAAAACAAAACAGAAGGCGGCGTGTTCCTTTTCACCAACACACAGTACGTTTGTTTTCATTATTCCTCTCATCTCAAAGTGGAGCCCGTGGGAGTGGTAAAGAGTCAGTAAAGAAATGATGAAGCAGAAAGGCCCAGTCCTGGCGCGCAGGGCATAGATTGGATGGGTCTGTGCTGACACTGCGCGGGGCAACGGCTCTGAAGTTGGTCATCTCGCACGCACGTGAGCGCGCTGCTTACGGATTTTGTCTCCTGCAAGTGACTTAAAACTCTTGTGTCAGAAGCATCTCCCTCTCCCAGACACGCCCGCAGTGCTCAGGAAGCAGGACATCTCTGCCGTGCCCTGGCCTTCCGCACCCGCCACCCATCAAAGTTGTGTGGAAGGCGCTGTGAGCCCGGGATCACGCTGCAGCTGGAAAGCCCCCCCCAAAAGAAGAGTAGGTGGAGAAAGAGGGGGAGTCGTTTTCCTCTTTGATCTCTTTGATCCAAGGAATTTCCACTTCCAGCCAGATGCCCAGCTCTCTGAAGGGCCTGGTGCTGCAAGGCCATCAGTTCCCACCAGGGAGGTCACATCCCTGACAGCACTGGGCTTCAGGGACATCTTCAAGGCTCCCAAACCCAGAAAATCCTTATGACCTGAATCCAGGAATAAGACATAAAACGTGAAGTTGACCAGAAAGGCTCTCCAGGGTGGGAGCTGCCGCCAGTTTGCTGAGGTGGACAGGACAGAGGTCGGCTCCAGGGTCCCAGCCTGTGAGGACCCTGAAGTGCCCCCTTGAGTCCTCTGGCAGGTTAACAACATCAAAATAGAAGCTCACAGCCATGAGTGCCATACTTGCCTGGAAACCCGGCCCTGAGCAGGACAACCCAGAATCAGCTTGGCCACACCTGCCCCCTTTGAGTTACTATCTGCTTGGAATGTCTTATTCCACACTTTCACCTGTAGTCTGTTTGTGACTTTGGATCTAAAGTGATTCTTTTACAGATGTGCAGGTCAATGTGTGTTTTTATCCATTCTGCCCACCACTGTCTTTTAAGTAGAGAGTTTAACCCATTTGCATTTGGAGTGATTACTGTTAAGAAGGGATCTCTGTCATTTTGCTATTTGTTTTCTGTTGCCCTTATGGGCTCATCCTTCACTTCCTACATGAATTGCCTTCTTTCGTGTTTAGTTAAATGTTTGTAGTAAAATATTTGTATCCCTTTCTCACTTTCTGTATATCTACTAGAACTTGATTTGATGTAAATTATAAACATTGACTATTGCAGTTAAGCAGTAAAGTTTTCCAAATTCTAGCAAGGCCAAATGCTGTGGCTCACACCTGTCATCCCAGTACTGTGGGAGGCCAAGAGAGGAGGATCCCTTGAGGCCAGGAGCTCAAGGCCAGCCTGGGCAACATAGCAAGACCCTCTTCTCCACCTAGACATCATGGTGCCCACCTGTAGTCTCAGCTGCTTCAGAGGCTCAGACTACAGTGAGCTGTGATCATACCACTGTGCCAGACCCTATTTACAAACAAAAAAATTCAATCAGAAATAGATACTGGGATTTACATGCAAAAATTACTCTGTCAATATATATTTCAGATACAAAACTGGAAGTACAAGATTATTATCCTTTGAAAAACACAAGAATATAGTTATAGAATGGTAAATAATACATACAAATGAAAGCAACAGTGCCATGTCATGAGGGCATGAGAATTTTTTCATGTTTCAATCTTTCCTTTGATGCCCTTATATCATCATGTAATATAGTTTTGTTTTGTTTGAGACACAGACTCCCTCTGTTACCCAGGATAGAATGCTGTAGTGTCAGCCTAACTCACAGCAACTCCTGGGCTCAAGTGATCCTCCTGCCTCAGCCTCCCAAGTAGCTGGAACTATAGGTGCCAGGTACCAAGCCCAGATAATTTTTCCAGTAGAGACAGGGTCTCACTCTTGCTCAGACTGGTCTCAAACTCCTGAGATCAAGGTATCCTCCCACCTCAGCAGCCTAGAGTGCTGGGATTACAAGCATGAGCCATTGTGCCTATTTTAAAAATTTTCTTTTTTTTTTTTTTTAATTAAATCACAGTTGCGTACATTAGTGCAATCAAGGGGTACAATGTGCTGGTTTCATATACAATCTGAAATGTTTTTCATCAAACTGTTTAACATAGCCTTCATGGCATTTTCTTTCTTTTTTTTTTTTCCAGTAGTAAGACAGACTTTATTTACAGAAAAGAATACAGAAAACACTAAAGCTCCTGGTAGAGAGAAAGAACTCAAGTGGGGAGAGAAAAGCTCTCTCCGTTTCTCTCCCGGTCTTTCCCTGTCTCCCCCTTTAGGCTTTTAGTCTCGGGGTATATATAGGTGTATGGGTTCCTTGGCCAGGAAACGAATGAACACAGTC
>CAUYRH010008723.1:0-42094 GCA_963574655.1 Perodicticus potto
TCCTTTGCAGGAATTTCTCAAGATTCACCTTAGCACCTTCTATTTTCATATAAAACACAAGAGGAAAGAAAAGAAAGCAACAAGCAGGCAGGATGCAAAGAAGCTTCCTTTCTGTTTCTTTTCCCTGTTGTTGTTTTCTAACAACCAGAAGGGAGTGACATCGTCCCCTATCCACAAGTGAACGGCTCTTACCGCTCTCCTATTCCTGACAGCTACAATGAAATCTACAGACGCTACTTTAATCAACACATGAACTTTCGCCAGCACTTACATATACTTTCACCTTACTTATCTCTAAGCTGAAATTTTCAAGATAGTGCTGTAATGTGCCCTAAAGATACAGAAATGCAGCATCTTAAATGCACCCTCCGCCCACCCTAAGGGGCAAAATCTGATAAATGCCACCCACCTCACCAAGCTGGTGGCACAACAGTCCATTTGGTGAAGAAGGATTAACCCTAATATTTTCCTCATATCTCCTTGACTCCAAGACGCTGAGCTGACCTACCTCCATTTGTTACTGCACAACCCATTGTTTCGGTCTTTTTCTGAAGGAGCTTGTGGTAAGGGAGGGTTAGCTGGTTACCCAGCACCCCAGTACTAGTGTATATGAAGGGGTAGTCCAGAGGCACCAGAGGACTTTATCGAAACAAATAGGGAGCTGGTAGGTGTGGTCCACTCCCGCCTCCTCTGTGGGGGTCACAGATCTCTGCATCTCTGTTACCCCTAACTCCAACATGCCTGGAAGGTTTCCTCCAAGCACAGACAGTGGTTCAGGGCAGGTTCCATTAACCCTGCAGGAGGATCCAGGCAACCAGAAATCCTCTGGCTGGATGGTGGATACAGAACCTCAGAAAAGCAGTTCTTGCAACCCTTGCAAAGGGACCAGGGTGCACTCTTCACTATGCTATTAGGCTGGGTTTATTCAGGGGAACTAAGAGTCCCCATAGACTGAGCCCACCCACATATCTTCACCTCCCCCATATTACTAACTGGATTTCTTCTCTAGCACCGGTTTTGCTAACGAGACACTCATTTTCCTAATGGAAACCTACTTCCTCAAACTCATTGTGCAGAGGAGTAAGGCCCCTCAGCTGCTGACTCAAGAAAGTGGGGCCTCCTGTGACGTGGGCATCCCGGTCACAGCAGCCCAGCAGCCCTAGGCATGCCAGAGCTGCTGAGGGATTTTTAGAGGAAGTTGCAACCCCCTCGCTTTCTCCCTAAGACCACCTGTGCCAGGAAGGAAGGAGAAAGGCCCACTAAGGGCACACGTGCACGTTCACACACATTTTGCTCAGGGTAGCAGGTGACGTGGAAGGGACTGGAGACCCCTCCGTAGAAGAGGGAAGGCTCTAAATTGAAACAGCACCAAGCACCTCCCTAACAGAGCAGAGAGACTCTGGACTCCGTGCGGAGGTCTCAGGACTCCCTGGAGGGGCAGCAGGTCAGAATTCTGGTGACAGTGATGGCTTTCTCTCACCAACGCACAGTCTAAGGAGGTGGGGTTAGCTGGGTCTCTCCCAAGTCCCTGTGAACATAGAAACTCTGCTTCAAGAAAGGCGTTTGTTCAGTAGATGAAGGATAGCAGAGGTCGGGCTCCCACCTCCCTCCTCGGTGAGACTGGGCTCCAACTGGAGACCCCTGGCTGCTTCTCCCTCCTTAGCAGGGGCCATCTCTGCTCCCCCCCGGGTGGTTCCATGGAGAGAAGCACCACACCAGCTGGCTGGAGCCTGCTCTGCCCGGGGCCTGGGGTGCTGTGGCCGGTGTCCCTGCCACCTGTGCCGCTCCTTCCTCACTCCTCTGCCGCAGACCAAGGCAGTCTGAGCGACTCAGCACACCACGTTCCCTCCCCCTGTTCTCTCTGAAGTGCCCGACACAGTGGCCGAACCTCACCTGTGTGTCATTCTATTCTTGGACACAGGAGGGGTGGCCAGTGGGAGTGGGGAGCTCAGTTCTCCCTCCTGGTTGTGGGGACAGTGCTGTTCTGGATCATGGGGACACTATTACATGGAGAGGCTTTTTGTCTTTGGGGATGACAGTGAGTCACACTTTCTTGCAGTGACTGCTGAGGCCGGGTGCTGACAGAGTGGGTCAGCCCATCTCACCGTGCAGGGGACGGACTGGCTCAGGCTAACTCCCTCGACTCTGCCCCTCCCAGTGCAGTTCCATGGTGGAAACAAGAGGATAGGGAGAGAACCCGGCTTTCCAAAGGGCAGAAATCGAGGTCCACGCTGCCTTCTCTAGACCACCTCCATTCACGCCTCGGTGCAAACTCCCTTCCTTCCATTGCTGTGAGATTCCAGATTTAGAGAAATAAAATATAATTGGCTGAGCTTCCTGCAAGTTGTCTCTGAATTTGAATTTGTCCTCCTTGGTCTGGAGCAGAGATCCTGGTCTCCAGAGCCTATGGGAGGGAGGGGGAGACTGGCGGGCTGGTGGGTGAGTTCATGGCAAGAAACTGTGGACAACTTGGGCTGCACAAACTTCTATTTACTGAGTATCACAGCCCCAGAAAGCACAGAAGCCTAAAGAGAATTCTGAATCAATGTTGACCATCAGCAGATACTCAAAGCAACACAGAATCACGCTGGTGTTTATACCTGCGCTTGCCATCCGGAAAACCTGACCTCTTGATCTGGAGAGGTATCCAGGAACACCAGACTTTCTCTGTGTTTTGTATCCCTTTCCTGCCCCAGTGATTCCAATAATTGAATTAGTCACCTAGGGAGTGAGGTTCTTTTCAAAGGCCGGGGGAGCTTTAGACAGACGCATGCCTGGTTCTGACTGGTGTTTTCTACAGCAAGAGACACACCTTCCAGCTTTGAATGTTATTTTACCCTGAGAGATTTGCAATTGATCCTTCTCACTCCCTTCATGGACAGTCCTCTGTGTACGTGGCAACTTACTGGGCTCAGTGTTGCACCAGACTGTGACTTTCTTCAAGTCACTCAGTGACTGTGAATCAACATTAAGTTAGCCTCTGTCTGGGCATTCTGCCGAGCATGGACACCTCTCCCTGGGTCAGTCAAATCAGCACACGGTCACTCCTATTCCTCTATCCACTGCCTAAGGTCTGCCAAGTCTTCAATATTTTAAATGTGTTCATTTTCTTTGGACATAGATTTTAAAATACTTCTCAAATAATAATAATAGAACATCATATTGTGAGCAGAGGGGAAAAACATGTCTCGAAATTAAGATGATCAAAATTGTTGCAAAGTTGGTTTACTTCAGTTTGGTCTCCTGGCTGATTACATTTTGAGTTACTTGATTCCTTTGATAAATATCAACCACCTGTCTCGTTCAGAAGGAGGTGTTCTATGCACCCTCCTTGCCATCCTGTGTACAGTACTGAAAGCCCTTCTCTGGACCTGTTCTGCCCATGGTGACCACAGCCCATGGCAACCCTTCTTTCTGACCTCAGGTGAACTACATCAGAGCGTATTGGTGACAAGTGACATTCCTTCACCTGATGTTGGGGCATGTTCAGGCCCTGTTATGGTCCTAGGCTTTCCCCCACCCAGACACCAGGTCCAGCAGCCCTGTGGGGGATGAGCTTTTCCAGGGCATCTCAGACACTCCCCAACTCCCCGAGAGTGTGCCCTTACACACAGCACGCTTCCTGATGGTTTTTGTTTTGTTTTATTTCGCTAAGAAATAAAGATGGAATTTTTATTTCTTTTAAAATTTGTGGGTTATATTTCCTTTACATCTTTAAAAATAATGTTTGTTTTATGTATATATAAAATCTGTGTATATGTATGTATGCATATATGTGTCTATTACAATTGCTGCAAAATATGTATGTTCTAAGTTATGATTAACTCTATTTTAGAAATTTCAGTTCTATTTCAAGATGAAAAAAAGACATTATCTTTGCAGTGTGGTTACTGTGGTTTTATTATATAGTCACTTTGGATGGGAAACCTGGGTTCAAGTTGTTGCTACAATACGGTAATAAAACCATCGCCCTGCAGCTCAGCCCACCTCTGTCTGAGCTGCCTTTCCAGGTCAGTGTAACTAGCAGAAGGTCCTAGAAACCTTGACGCCAGAGAGACAGATAGGAACACAGATTGGGGTGCTTAACAAGAGTAGGAAATTTAATTTCTCCCTCTCCCTCTCCCCCAATCCATTCTATTAAACATTAAAAATAGGCCCGGCGCCTGTGGCTCAGCGGGCTAAGGCACCAGCCACGTACACCTGAGCTGGCAGGTTCGAATCCAGCCCGGGCCTGCCAAACAACATCGACGGCTGCAACCAAAAAACAAAAATATGGCCAGGCGGGCGTTGTGGCAGGCGCCTGTCGTCCCAGCCACTTGGGAGGCAGAGGCAAGATACTCGCTTGAGCCCAGGAATTGGAGGTTGCTGTGAGCCGTGATGCCACAGTACTCTACCCAGGGCGACAGCTTGAGGCTCTGTCTCAAAAAAAAAAAAAAAAAAAAAAAGCACAGGCCAGTTAAAATAACAATGACAACTACAACAAAAAATGGGCATTGTGGTGGGCACCTGTAGCTACTTGGGAGGCTGAGGCAAGAGAATCACTTAAGCCCAAAAATTTGAGGTTGCTGTGAGCTATGATGCCACAGCACTCTACCAACGGCAACATAGTGGGACTGTCTCAAAAAAAAAAGAAAGAAAAAGAATTCCATCAAAACAGTTCTTTTGCTTCTTGTTTTATATTTTACACATAAATGGGTTATATTATTTAGAAAATTCAATTGTGAGAAATAAGGCTTAATGAAGTTTTACTATGAGTAATCTGATGACAGTGAACTACCTCTCTGACCTTTACTCATAAAATAATTGTCACTGTCCTAATTTACAGCAGAAGGAAATAGAATGATTTCCTCTCTTCCCCCCATAGATCTTTTCTGATCTGAGTCATACTATTGGTCCTAGCTGATCAATGGCACAAGCATATAATCACTACTATTGATACAACAGTCCTAAAGCATGCTTAAAATCTGTTCAACATTCCCTTCTCAACACAGGCTAGAAAAAGAAAAAAGCAAAACTAGGCACTGGGGTAGATTGGACATTAACCCACAAAGCAAACCAGAACAAGCGTATCTGGACAAGGCAACACCTTCCAAGTAATTTCAGATTCATGGAAATTATATTTTTAAATGATTTCTGTTGGTTGGTTTCTCAAGAAGTTTGCAAGATGAAACAAGGATAAAACCAATAAATCTTAATATTTGGCTTCAAAAATTATTTTGTTGATTAAAGAATTTGGTAATTCAGGGCTCAGTGCCCATGGGTCAGTGGTTAAAGTGCTGGCCACATACACTGGGGCTGGCAGGTTCAAACTCAGCCTGGGCCTGCTAAACAACAATGACAACTACAACAACAACAAAAAAATAACCAAGCATTGTGGCGGGTGCCTATAGTCCCAGCTACTTGGGAGTCTAAGGCAAGAGAATTGCTTAAGCCCAAGAGTTTGAGGTTGCTGTGAGCTGTGATGCTACTGCACTCTACGGAGGGCAACATAGTGAGAAAAAAAAACAAACAAAAAGAATTTGGTAATTCGATTTTTTTCTTTTTTTTGCCAGGGCTGGGTTTGAACCTGCCACCTCCAGCATATGGGGCTGACGCCCTACTCCTCTGAGCCACAGGCACCGCCCCAATAATTCAATTTTTTTCTTCGCTTTTTTTTTTTTTGAGACAAGTTCTCACTCTCGTCACCCAGGCAGTGGCATCATCACAGCTGAATGCAGCCTCAAATTTCTGGGGCTTCAGCCTCCTGAATAGCACTGGGATACAGGTGCACACCACCACCCCTGGCTAATCTTTTAATTTTTGTACTATTTTGCCTAGGCTGGCCTTGAATCCTGGGCTTAGGTGACCCTCTTGCCTCAGCTTTCCCAAGTGCTAGGATTGAAGGTGTGAGACACAATGACTCAATTTTTCTTTTTTTTTAAGATGGGGTCTTTCTATGTTGCCCACTCTTGGGATCAAGCAATGCGTCCACCTCAGTCTCCTGAGTAGCCAGGACTAAAGAAGCATACCACTGTGGGATCATTGTTTTTTTGTAGTCTTATTTCAATTTAAAACTCCCAGAATTACCTTGTCAGAGATAATTGCTAATAATTTTAGAGTCAAATCATTTTTATTTAAATTTACATCAACCAACTAAATATTTTCCAAAGTTCTCATTTCCCTTCTATTTTTCCTTCATTTCACAACAATTTACTGAGGACCCACTGAGTTAAGTACTGGGTTGCAACCCAGCAATTCAACAGGTATTATAATACAGTCCGTGTCTATTAAACTTAGTCCATTTGGGAAATAAAATGGAATTATGGCTGGCTGCAGTAAGGCCTGTAATCCTGGCTGATGAGGCAAGATTGCTTGAGGCCAGGTCAGATTGCTCTAGACCAACTTGGGCAACAAAGCAAGACCTTGTCTGTGTAAAATATAATTAGCCAGCCATGGGACATACAGTCAGTCCCAGCTACTTGGGAGGCTGAAACAGGAGGATTTCTTGAGCCTGGGAGAGAAATTGGAAGTTGCAGTGAGCTATGATCATGCAACTGCACTCCAATCTGAGCAAAAGAAACCTTTTTTTTTTTTTTTTTTTTGAGACAGAGTCTCACTTTGTCAGCCTTTGTAGAGTGCGGTGGCATCAAAATTCACAGCAACCTCCAACTCTTGGACGTAAGTGATTGTCTTGCCTTAGCCTCCCAAGAAGCTGGGACTACAGGTGCCTGCCACAACACCCAGCTATTTTTTTTTAGAGATGGGATCTCACTCTTGTTCAAGCTGGTCTCGAATTCGTGATCTCAGGCAATCCGCCCGCCTCAGCCTCCCAAGGTGCTAGGATTACAGGCATGAGCCACATCGCCTGGCCTAACCCTGTCTCTTAAAAAAAAATTAAATGCCATCTAGTTTCTCAGTGCCTTTTTGAGCCAGTCATAGACACTGAAGGAATATTTAAAAAAGTAAAATCTGGCTCGGCACCTGTAGCTCACTGGCTAGGGTGCCAGCCACATACACCGGAGCTGGCAGGTTCAAATCCAGCCCATGTCTGCCAAACAATGACAACTACAACCAAAAAACCACCAAAAAGGAGCTTAAGCTAAGAACTGGAGGTTACTGTGAGCTCTACCCAGGACAACAGCTTGAGACTCTGTCTCTAAATAAATAAATAAATAAAGTAAAATCTGAACTACATTTTCAATTTATCTAGTACATTTACCTACATATCAAATTACCATGTCCAAAAGATTAAAATCTTTTTTCTTCTTTAATGCCTTTCCTCCATATGAGCACACTGAGTATCATGGTAAAATTTCAAGAGTTTAACTTTCTTTTAGTAATAGAGGAAAAACACATAAAATAAATTTAAATTTAATAAAATATTTCAGGGGCCGGGTATAGTGGCTCATGCCTGTAATCCTAGCACTCTGGGAGGCCAAGACAGGTGGAGCTCAGGAATTCAAGACCAGCCTGAGCAAGAGCGAGACTCTGTCTCTAAAAAATAGCCTGGTGTTATGATGGGCACCTGTAGTCCCAGCTACATAGGAGGCTGAAGCAAAAGGATCGTTTGAGCCCAAGAGTTTGATGTTGCTGTGAGCTATGACAGCATGGCACGCTACCCTGGAGTGACAGAATAAAGACAAAGTAAATTTTTTCAAAAAAAAAATCTCAACATAAAAATATTTACCCAAGCTGAGGCTAACCAATTCTGAAGTTCATGGGATCCCAAGGTATTTCCTCTCTTCTACAAAATGTGAATTCTGATAAAGAACTTTCTATTAAATTTTTTTTTTTTTTAGACAGTCTCATCATCACCCTTGGTAGAGTGTCATGGCATCACATCTCACAGCAACCTCAAACTCTTGGGCTTAAGTGATTCTCTTGCCATAGCCTCCCAAGTAGCTGAGACTACAGGCGCCCACCACTACGCTCAGCTATTTTTGTTGTTATGGTTACAGATGCCATTTTTGTTTTAGCTGGCCCAGGCCAGGTTCATACCCACCAGCCTTGGTGTACGTGGCCAGCGCCCTACCCACTGAGCTACAGTCGCCTCCTCAAACGAAAAAATTTTTTTATATAAAGCATATGAACCATTTTAGAAAAATGTTTAAGATATCACAAGTACATACACTTGTCTTTGTGCCACTCGTCAATAGTGGTTTAATACTCAGTCCAATTAAAATATACTAAAATGAGTACATTTTAGAGAAAACATCTCAGTGAAAAATGAACAAAGGGTTCAGAAATTAATTTTGCCAAAATGTTTAAGCCCTATTCCATTCTGTTTTTAAATTAAACAGTAATCCAAAAATCACACTAGAGCTGGACCAAGTTGGCTCACTCCTATCATCCTAGCACTTTGGGAGGCCAAGGTTAGGAGGATCACTTGAGCTCAGGAGAGCCCCCTGAGAAAAACTGAGACCACATCTCTACTAAAAATAGAAAATTTAGCCAGGCATGGTGGCGCATGACCATAGCTCCCATTACTCAGGTACTGAAGCAGGAGGTTCACTTCAGCCCAGGAATTTGAGGTTGCAGTAAGCTGATACCAATGTACTCTACCTGGGAAACAAGAGCAAGACTGTCTCAAAAAAGAAAGTAACATAATATAATATTTTATTTATAGCATTATTTTTATCTATGTACTACTTCAATAAAATTCTCAAGTTAAAAGTATGATTTTCTTACTAATTTATCTGAAAACGCCACAGTTGGGTTTATTTACATATTTTATACTCTCTCCCATCGTATTTTATGGAGAAGGGAATAAACTCTATATAATTTCCTTCATATAGTTTTGAATCTTTTGACTTCAAAAAGTAGGTGAAGGAATCAATCTGATTTAATAAATGCATCTGCTAAAGGTAAGTAAGAGTTAACCCCATTTTCACCTCTTCAATTACTCTTCAGGGATACAGGACTGCTACTGCTATTATCTAAAACTGGTATGGCAGTAAAGAATAGATACTAAGCATCAGAGAGTGAACAATACCAGATCTCTTCAGAAAGGAAAAGCAAAATACTAAGCCACTGAAAGAAAATGGGAAAGACATAAGGCTTTTAGGCCGGACAACTTAAAAAAACATGCTGCCATGTAGTTAAGATCTTAGGATCCATTTTCTTAAAAAACATCACACTTCAGAATTTAAGTCAAAGTCCTGGGATCCTAATTTGAAAATGAAATAGAACACAAAGAAACCTATTTAAAACAGTAATAGGCTTAGAGAACGCTTTTCAGGAATTTATACCTAATTTGTCTGTTCATTCGTGTGCAAATTAAGCATCTCCAAATTTTATTCGGCTCTAAATAAAGTGAAGAATAGAGGTAACCACATAATTCAAATAAGTTTTCGTCCCAAATACTCAGTGAAGCCATGAAGCAACTTACCCACCTAAACAAATCCAGAGATCTGTGGTTAGTTTTAATACCTAAACCCTGGACAAATTGTCTTTCCTTGATAACCAATAGTATCCTTCCAAAAATGTGGTTAAGCAATGAACTCAATCAAGCTCAGTTTAGTCTATGACAGTGACACCTAAATGACCAAATGAAAAGCAAAAAGTCCAAAATCAGCCATTTTTATTCTGCATTATACAACATACCCTAACAGGTGCACTGACTTGGCCCACCTGTGCTCCTCTAACAAAATACCCCAAACTGGGAAATTTATAAATAGAATCTTCAGTTCTAGAAGACAGTGAAGACTTCTTATAGATGACACCGTCTAAGTGTCTTCACATGGCAGAAAGGCAGAAGAACTTAAGATAGTTCCCTACAGCTTTTTTTTTTTTTTGAGACAGTCTCATTATATTGCCCTCCGTAGAGTGCTATAGCATCACTGCTCACAGCAATCTCAGACTCTAAAACTTAAGAGATTCTCTTCCCTCAGCCTCCCAAGCAGCTGGGAATACTGGCGCACGCCACAAGGCCTGGCTATTTTTTGGTTGTAGTTCTCATTGTTGTTTGGCAGGCCTGGGCTGGGTTGAACCTGCTAGCTCCCATGTATGGGGCTGGAGTCCTAGGGGCTGGAGTCCTAGCCGCTGAGATTCAAGCGCCGAGCCCCTACAGCCTTTCTATGAGGCACTAATCCACTCTTGAAGGCAGTACTCATGATTTAAGCTTTTCCCCTAAAGTTCCTACCTCCACAATGGAAGTTTAAGTTTCAACACGTGAGTTTGGGGTGTAAGGGAACATTCAAACCATAGCACGCACTTTCCAACATTGTAAGTTTCCCACAGTCTTGAGACCAGGCTACATAAAAATTAGGGCACTTCTTTGCTTACTCTCTAAAACATTAAAATCTATACTGAGTGTGAAATACAAAAGTATGATATTTAATTAGCCACTGCTGGTTAATATAAAACTTATACTTCCTTATTCATTAGCCAATAGGTACAACTATAATTTTAGCTAGGAATTATAATTAGAACTAATGAGAGCAATTTCTTGAGTTACTCCACCTTTAAATTGTATTTTATTAAGACTTATCCTTTGAAATTACTCACGATTAGCCTATCCTGTTCATGTGAGAATTTAGGAAACCCTGGGTGGCGCCTGTGGCTCATCGAGAAGGGCGCCGGCCCCATATACCGAAAGTGGCAGTTTCAAATCTAGCCTCAGCAGAACTGCAAAACAGAAAAATAGCCAAGTGTTGTGGCGGGCGCCTATAGTCCCAGCTACTCGGGAGGCTGAGGCAAGAGAACCACCTAAGCCCAGGAGTTGGAGATTGCTGTGAGCTGTGTGAGGCCACAGCACTCTACCGAGGGCGATAAAGTGAGACTCTGTCTCTACAAAAAAAAAAAAGAGAGAATTTAGGAAACCCCTCTCACAATTCTGTAGCATCTAACTTGCATGTTATAAAAGTTCCCTACAAATATTCCAGTTTAAAAACCACTCTACCCAAAAAGACATTGTAAAAGTAAAATTTTGCATTTTATTCATCCACTCCATCAGCTGGGAATTGCTCTATTATACAAATACAGTTTTGTACAAAAAAATCACAAAATGTTACAAAATAAAAAAGTACAAACTGCATTACTTAATAAATATGACTAAAAGTTCAAGTGGCAATGAGATAGATTTTAGGTTGGAAACACTGTTTGACCCAGCAAAACATACAAGCTCTGTTTACAGACATTTTTACATTAATACAGGGCAATATTATTTTGCCTTTTTAAAGAATTTTAAAAGCTTATTAAGACAGTAATATCCTGCTATAAAATAACTGCCAAAGTTGATTCCAGGCATTTAAATCTCTTAGTTGAACCCAAGAAGCTATATAAAGCAGGAGACTTATCTCATCTCAAAGTTTTATACCATATTAAGGTTCTTTTATAACAAAATAATAAATGTAAATAAAAACAATTAAGAGCACCAGACAATCTACTCTAAACATCAGCCAGAGTACAGAATAATCACTCTGCCATCAACAGACTCACACCTGGTACTGCCCCTTAAGGGGGAAAAAAAAAAAACTGTCCCAACCTTCCCTCAGTTTTTCCTCTTTAAAAAGCTGACAATTTCTAGAAAAATAATGATTTCCAAAACAACTGTTTCA
Source organism: Perodicticus potto (assembly GCA_963574655.1). Classification (NCBI taxonomy): domain Eukaryota; kingdom Metazoa; phylum Chordata; class Mammalia; order Primates; family Lorisidae; genus Perodicticus; species Perodicticus potto. The sequence continues at coordinate 11,538 of CAUYRH010008723.1, forward strand.
TCAAAATGGAATGGGCCAATCTGGTAAGAAGAATGCATCAAAATCCATTTAAAATAATTATCTAAGAATCGTCAACTTAAAATTTCAACATAAAGTAACTACTAGATCACAAACTCTGTTCAAAATAATAAACTTCATATAAAGCACTTCTCTGGTTTACACCTTATAAGCTGTCAAAATGGTAAACACCATAGATGAAGGTACACCAATTATTAAAAATGTGCAAAAATACATTTTTATAGAAAATAGACTACTGGGAATGAACAAATTTACACCGTGAGAAAACAGCTTGCAAATTTAGTGCTCACTTTATACAGCAAATTATAAATAGCAGTAGGATCACCCAAAACTATCGTGAAACATTTAGGTGCCCAGCAACCTTCAGCTTTGAGAAAACATTTAAAAAAAATGATTAAGGCATTACACCTACAGTAACTCTACTAGGAAATTTAAAAGTGCTATTACCCTGATTAGAGTTCATGTGATTCTCCAGACACAAGTTAAGTATGCCAATTTTCCCAGGGTGTATAAGGTTTTCAGACATTTCAAGAGCATGCATTTTGTTCAATATACATTTTGGATAGGGATATGGCCATGGATTTGGCAAGTTCTTCATCGCGTTTTCTCTGCACTTGAGTTTGTTTGCACCAATTGTCATACTCCGGGTTAGGATAGCAGTGATCAAACACCGCATCATAGTGTCCATTACTAAGCCAACTAAGCCAAATACTGGGCCTTAGAGAATCCTCAGGGCCCAAATAGTGAATCATAGTAGACACTGTGGGGCTCTCCAACCTCCCTCCAGTAGTTAAGTGGATATTCACATTCAGCATCTGCCCCATAGCCAGCAATTCGGGGTACCCGGCCCACGCCCCGTCTTGGGCAGCAGCGATGATAAACTCTCCCACGTCGCCCTCAATCAGGGGGCTAAAGTGGTCGAGATGATCCGCGATGTAGTGCACCGTCTGCTCCCGCAGCTCCCGGTGCAGGCTCTGGTCCCCGTACACGGTCTTGCTGACAGCTCGGTAGAGGCAGTTGCCGTCGGGGATGATGTGGAACCGGTACTTATCCCTCTGCCGCAGGTACTTGTCCTGCCTCTCCACCTCGGCCAGATACAGGGCTAGCTTCTCATCCCTGGGATCCGACCTGGAGACTACCACCGTCTCGGCCGCGCCGCTCGGGGCGGCCTCGCCGCTCCGCGTGGGGTGCACCTCCGCCTCCGGGTCGGGCCGCCACGCCGGGGCCCCGCCCGGAGGGTCGCTGCGGTCGCCACCCCTCTCCCAGCTCCGAGGGCTCCTCTCCGGCAAGTGCTCCTCGCCCCACGGGCCGGGGCCGGGCTCCGGGCTCCCCGGGGAGGACGCGGGGCCCCGGTGCTTGGCGGCGGCGGCCAGCGCCTGGCGGTGCTCGCTCAGTCGGAAGTTTCTGTCCGGCCCTTCCCGGGCTGCGTCCAGGCCCGCGGGCTCCGGGCCGTCGGGCCGCAGCAGCTCTTCCAGGAGCCAGGCGGAGGAGCCCCGCCGCGGCGGCACCGGGGCTGCGGGCGTCGGGGCCAGCAGCAGGCAGCGGCCGCGCGAGGCGGCGCTGGGCGGCGCGGCGGCGGGACCCTGCTCGGGCCCGTGCAGCAGCAGCCTGTCGGCGCCCAGGGCCCGCACGGTGATCTGCGCCGTGGACGTGTAGTGCGGCGGCAGCGGCGGCTTGCAGGACGTGCCGGGCGGCGCGGCGGCCGGGGCGGGTGCGGCGGCCGCGGACACCATGTCGAAGCAGGAGGAGAAGGCGGGCATCTTGGCGGCGGGGGCGGCCGCGGCTTCCCGGAGCTCGGCGGCGGCGGCGGCGGGCTGGCACTCACCGGTCTCGGGCTCGGGCGCTCCGCTGGCGGGTCCCGGGGGCTGCAAGGAGACCTTGAAGGGGGCGGCGGCGGGGGCGGCGGCGGGAGGAGCGGGGGCTGCGGCCGTGGGACCCGGTCCCCCGGCTGGGTAGTGGGTGCAGACGCTGCTGTAGAGCTGCATGTCCCTGCCCGCCGCTCGGCCCCTTATAGGCGCGGCGAGCCCCCGAGAGGGGGACACACCCTCCGGGCCCGGGGAGGGGGCCGGCCGAGAGCGGTGACCCAGTGCCCCTAGAATAGAAGTGACCGAAGGGCAGCCGGCCGCCGCGCGTCAGGAGCAGCAAATAGCGCCCGGGTCCCGGCCAAATTCCTGCTGCGCCACAGCGCACGGTGGGGGCGGGGAGGGACGCGCGCTCGACCCCTGCCGGTGCGCTCGGCCCGCAGCCCCGGGGCGCCGCGCCCGCCGCCGCCGCTCCGGCCCGCCGCGGCCGCTGGGGACTCTCGGAGGAAGCCGCCCGCCCCGCTGGAGCGCGTCCCGCCGGCGAGAAGCAGTACAGGGCGCGCCGAGGGCCGGGAGGCGGGGCCGCGGTTGTTTACCTCAGGCCTCGCGGCCGCGTCACGTGAACCCTCTGGAATGTGCTGCTCCTCGCGCCGCTTCATTCAACTGCGCGGGCTCGCCCCGCCCCCTCCAGCCCGCGCCCCGCCCTGCCCCGCTCGGCGGACGTCACGGGCGTGTCCTGCGGCGAGCGCGCGCGCGGGTTTGGGCCGAGCGCGCCGAATCTCCGGCGCCTGCGCAGTCGTGGCGTTCCAGGCCGTCTGCCGTGTGGACTCTAGCGGACCGCTTTCCCCACCTTAGCCCCAGGTTTCCCAGTTCCACCCATTACTTGGGCGGCGGCGGATCGCGGCGGGGTGGGCACTGCGTGGAGCAAACTAGAATGCTCGGAAAGCCTGCGTTTCGAACAAAGCTTTCGGGCTGGGTGTGGAAGACCGAGTGCTGCCTTAAAACCTGTATGACCTGTACATGTTCGGGGGCCACTTCCTGCTGGCGTTCACCCCTGGCATGCACCTTTTCTCCGATTCAGTTCATCGGATTCAGTCGCTGAGGTCTCGTCGTCCCCCAGAATCTTGCTGCCCTGCTGGCGGAAACTAACTTTTCTGTACCTTTACCCCATGCAACTGATGCGGGCAGAAGGAAGGAAACTTTCGATCTTTCTCAGTATGCAAGGCTGTACCATCTTGCACCTTTTGAAAATGGGTGTGGATTCGAACCATAGGTCAGGGGCTAGCGAAGCTCTGACCTGCATTCCGGGGCAGTGTGAAATACTGAAAACACTTCCACTGAACTACGTTAGTAATGCTCTCCTTTGTAAAGGAAAGCCAGAATATTTCATCAACCACGTACTGAGTTTTGTGGTGGGTGACTTTTGCTCTACTATGAGCTTTGATCAAATGCTAAATTAACAGGCCCTAAACATTCAACTTGAACCTGGAAGCTATCCCATTGTTTTAGAAATGGGGAAACTGAGCCTGTAAGTTGTAGTATAAGCCTCACCCCACCTTTCCCCTGAAATGTAAGTTCCATGAATGGAAGACTATCTTGTCTATTGGATTTTCATCCTCTAGCACAGTGCCGAGGACATAATTGGAGCTAATTAATATTTACTAAGCGAATGAATAAATGGAAAACGAGCTCCCAAGTTTTCTCAGACAGTAAGGAGGGCAGAATTACTATCCCTTTCTCTTGACTCTAGCCAAGGCTTGTAATTTGCTATGGGTGTATTATTGGCAGGATCCCAGCTGTAGTCATTCCAAGGATTAGGTGAATTAACTAAGGAGAAGGTAACTGACTAGACTCTTTGAAAATTCTGGGGAGCTTGCCGTCCCCATGGTTGATTAGAAAGGGAAATTATTGTACTTGGATTTTATCACCCATCTGTTGAATATCTGTTGCTCTGTGCATTAAACACTCTATCCTTGGTCTTTCAGTAGCTGGTGTTTTGGAACAGGAGAAAAGACTATTAATACTAACAATAAGACAATTGTCAAATAATATTCACTGAGTACCAAATATGTACCTAAGAAGGCTAGCATAACAGGACCCTAGAACGAAAGAAGGAAAATATTAGAATTTAAGTCCTTACTAAAGCAAGAATGGGTTTTAATAGGTTGCGGTAAACACAGGAAGAAAAACAACAGGCTACCTCTGTTGTACCAAGTTAGCAACAACCAAAAACAAAGATGTGGAGATTGAAAACTTTCACATATGTGGTGGGGTTTTTTTCCTTTTATTTTTTGTTGGACAATAGACTATGCAAGGCTACATATTGGATGTGGGAATTGGTGCCCACGTTGTATCTCAGTCTGGAAAGTCTTGGAGGAGGTGAAACCAGGAATTCTTCAAAGCAGGAATCATTAACAGCTTGGAATCGTTTTCTGCCCTTAGAAGCTGAGGGAAAGCAAGGCCTCACAAGTGATACCAAAGGCAATTAGGGTAGGGAAGAGAAGGAGGCAAATCTGATTTCTTGAGCAATTTCCTTAATACTTTTTCAGATGTGAAAGTTTAAATTGTACTCAAAGAAGTACAATGTATGTTGGTATTTAATATGCATCAGGAAATGAGGCATTGAGAAGACCAGGAAAAGAGATTTTCATGGTCCCTGCCCTATAAAGCTTGCAGGAGCCAATGATGGCTAGAATTTGGCTTCTGATGGTAAACACTATTAAAACATAGGCAAGTTTGTTCTGTTCTGCCTAATTTACATCTGAATATTGTAAGCTGAAGTTTTTCTTTCTTCCGAATTATAAAAGATCTGTAACACTATTCCTAGAAGTTTTACAGGAGCACTGGGAATCTTGCAAGATGGAAGTAATTTCATAATGCATCAGACTTTAGCAAAGGCATGACTTCTTAGGTAAGGGTGATGAAAAAATAATGCAATCAGCAGGGCAATGCTAAAGAATCATGCCAAGGTTGTTAACCTCAAGCAGTTTCCATTACAATACGGAAGATAAGGCCAAGAGCCATTTGTGTGGGGAGTGGAGGGGAGGGATGAGTTTACATGATCATCTTGAATAATGTAACTAAAATTAATAAGCATGATAAGTTGCCACCTGATTAGAAAGACTGAAGAGGCACAAATATTCAGGGTGAAGTTGTTTTATTCTGAATGATTTACATGACTATTTACCCCACTCAGCTGTAAGATTTTAGAACAAGGGTCCCAAAACTCAACATGGAATAGCTGGTAAAGTTTTTAAAATGTGGTAAGACCATAATTGTAATTTAAAAAAAAAAAAAAAAAAACCCTGTGCAAAGAAGCTGAATCTGTATCTTGAAATAAACACTAAATACATCCTGTTAAGTAGGGGAAAAAAAAATCTCTAATGATTCCATTCTTAGAAAATCATCTGTCCAACATATTTTGGTTTTGTGCAGAAAACTGGTAGAAATTTAGGAAAATAGTATTTTAAACCAAAATTGCTTAGTTATTGTATGGGCTAGAAAAAAAGGAAATGTTAGCAACTGTCAGCCAAATGGTAGCAACAACAGAACCAATAGGTTAAAACAAAAGAGGAAGGACAGGGTATTAATCAATGAGTTTATTGAGTACCAGCTATGCCGACAGCAGTGGTGCCAATTACAAAGAATTCAGAAACGTTCTGTCATGCAGCTCAGGCAACAGAAACTTCACCACCAAAGGCATCTTTGTAAAGTAGAACTAATCCTGGCATTTTTAAAAAGGGACATCCACCTGAATATTACCATCTCTTAGCAATATTCCTTTAGAAATAATATTCCCAACGTCTTACCCTTTGCCCCCCAAATAATAAAAACTTTAAAAGACTCATCTGTTTTTTCTTTCACCAATCCTTTCTTTATAAACCTGTCTGTTCAAAATAATCTTGAAAAAGAACAAAGTTGGAGAACTCATGCTTCTTCTACGTTTCAAAACTTACAATTAATACAAAGCTACCTTCATCCAGATCATATGTTACTGGCGTAAATATAAATACACACCTCAATGGAATAGAATTGAGAGTCCAGAAATAAATCCGTTATGTGTATAGTCAATTGACTCTGTCACTATATGCCATTGGGAGAAAGAACTATCTTCTCAACAAATGATAATAGGAGAACTGGATGTCTAGATGCAACAAAGTGAAGTTGGAGCCCTGTGTCATAACATGCTTGAAAATTAACTCAAAAGGGATCAAAAATCTAAGAGCTAAAAGTATAAAACTCTTAGAAGAGATATTAGACACAAATCTTCACGACCACGGGTTAGGGCACTGGTTTCTCAGATATGACACTGAAGGCACAAACTGCAAAAGATAAAAATAGACAGGACATTATCACAATTAAAATTTGTGTGCTTCAAAGGCCATCAAAAACAGTGAAAGGAGGGCAGCGCCTGTGCCTCAATGAGTAGGATGCCAGCCCCATATACCGAGGGTGGTGGATTCAAATCTGGCCCCAGCCCAACTACAACAAAAAAATAGCTGGGCATTGTGGCGAGTGCCTGTAGTCCCAGCTACTCAAGGGGCTGAGGCAAGAGAATTGTCTAAGCCCAAGTGCTGGAGGTTGCTGTGAGCTGTGACACCACAGCACTCTACCGAGGGCAACAAAGTGAGACTTTGTCTCAAAAACAAAAAAGTGAAAGGAAAACCTAGAAAATGAGAGAATACACTTATAAATCTGATAAGGGACTTGTATTCAAACTATATAAAGAAGTTTTATAGGGGGCAATGCCTGTGGCTCAAAGGAGTAGGGGCCCTGGCCCCATATACTGGAGGTGGTAGGTTCAAACCCAGCCAAAAACTGCAAAAAAAAAAAAAAAAAAAAAAAGTTTTATAGGCCCAGTGGGTGTGGTGGCTCCACGCCTGTAATCCTAGCACTCTGGGAGGCAGAGGTGGGTGGATAACCTGAGCTCAGGAGTTCGAGACCAGCCTGAACAAGAGTGAGACCCCCATCTCTATAAAATAGCCGGGCGCCTGTAGTCCCAGTTATTTGGGAGGCTGAGGGAAGAGAATTGCTTAAGCCCAAAAGTTTGAGGTTGCTGTGAACTGTGATGCCACGGTACTCTACCAAGAGGGACATAGTGAGATTCTGTCTCAAAAAAAAAAAATGGCTTGGCGCTTATGGCTCAACAGGCTAAGGCGCCAGCCATGCATACACCTGAACTGGCAGGTTCAAATCCAGCCCGGGCTCGCCAAACAACGATGGCTGCAACCAAAAAATGGCTGGGCGTTGTGGTGGGCGCTTATAGTCCCAGCTACTTGGGAGGCAGAGGCAAGAGACTCGCTTGAGCCCAGGAATTGGAGGTTGCTGTGAGCTATGATGCCACAGCACTCTATCCAGAGTGACAGCTTGAGGCTCTGTCTCAAAAAAAAAAAAAAAATTCAACAACAACAAAACCACGATGAGATACACTTCACACCCACTAGGATAGGTATAAGAAAGATGGACAATTGCAAATGTTAGTGAAAATGTGAAGATATTAGAATCCTCATCTATTTGTATGGGATTACAAAATGGGGCACTATTTAAAACGGTTTGGCAATTCCTGAAAAGTTTACACATAGAATTACTATATGATCAGGTAATTCCAATCCTAGGTATATAACCAAGAAAACTAAGAACATATATCTATGCAAAAACCTGTATGTCAGTGTTCATACTTGCATTGTTTATAATATCCAAAAAAGTAGGAACAACCCCAATATCTCCCAAGTAATGAACAGATAAACCAAACTCATACAAGAGAATATCATTTAGCCATACACAGAATGAAGTACTGATATATGCTACAACATAGCTGAACCTAGAAAACATACTAAGTGAAGAAAGCCAGGTACAAAGGCCGTATATTGTATAATTGTATTTTTTTTATTATTATTGAGACAGAGTCTTGTTTTGTCACCCTTGGTAGAGTGCCATGGTGTCACAGCTCACAGCAACCTCGAACTCTTGGGCTCAAGTGATTCTCTTGCCTCTGCCTCTCAAGTAGCCAGGACTACAGGTGCCTGCCATAATGCCCAGCTATTTTTAAAGACAGGGGTCTCTTGCTCAGGCTAGTTTAGAACTCTCCGCCTCCCAGAGTGCTAGGATTACAGGCATTAGCCACCATGCCTGGCCCTCCTATAATTGTATTTATGTGACATGTCCAGAATAGGTAAACCTATAGAGTAGAAAATGATGGTTGCCAGGAATTGGGGTGAGGAGGGAAAATAAAGTGACTACCAATGGGTTACATTTTCTTTTTAGGGTAATGAAAATGTTTTGAAAGCAGGTTATGGGCTTATGCAGGCGCATGGGCCTATAGTCCCAGCTACTCTGGAGGCTGAGTTATGAGAAATGTTTGAGTCTAGGAGTTTAAGTCCAGCTTGGGCAACATTGCAAGAGCTCGTCTCTAAAGAAATAACAATGAAAATAAAAAAGTAGAGAGAAACCAGGTACAGTGGCTTACACCTGTAATCCCAGTAGTTTGGGAAGCCAAAGCAGGAGGATCACTTAAGCCCAGAAATTCAATACTAGCCTGGGCAGCAAGCAAGACCCCATCCATCTTTACAAAAAATTTAAAAAATTAGTTGGGTGCGGTGATGTGTACCTGCAGGCCCAGCTTCTCAGGAGGATGAGGCAAGGAAGATCACATGAGCCCAAGAGTTTGAAGTTATAAAGTTGCAGTGAACTATGATGATGCCACTGGACTGTGCCTTGGACAATAGCACAAGACACTGTCTCAAAAAATATTCATAAACAAGTAATTGTTTTCAATATCAAATTAACATGAGAGTACCAACTAGGTTACAATGTTTGAATTTGTTAGGTAGAGTCCCTTTCGTAGTTGTGCCCTGCAGCCAAGAGGTGTGCCATAGACCCTTACATTGTGCCCATTAAGGGAATAAATAATTGTTTAAAAAAGAAAGAAAATACAGTGATGGTTGATTATGTATTATCTACTTAAATGTCTCAGCAGTAACAATATGACATTATTGCATTAATCACAGACAACATTTATATATCTTAATTTTTTTTAAAAATTCATGGTACTCTGGCAATTTAAATATAATTGTTAAAATGATATAAAGGAATGGAAGTTTACTGAAATCACATTATTTATGTGGAGATAAAAGGAATATTTAAGGAGCTAGGCTAATTAAATGCTATTTGAATTTATAATTTTGTTTTTTTCATAAACTTTGTGTAGTCTTCATTTTACAAAAATTAGTTTTACTGGGTGGGCAAGGCGGCTCAGGTCTGTAATCCTAACACTCTAGGAAGCCCAGGTGGGAGGATCCCTTGAGTTCAGGCGTTTGAGACCAGCCTGAGCAAAGAGAGACCCTATCTCCACTAAAAAATAGAAAAATTAGGCAGGCGTTGTGATGGGTGCCTGTAGTGCCAGATACTCCAGAGACTGAGGCAGGAGGGTTATTTGAACCTAGGAGAGTTTGAAGGTGCTGTGAACTAGTTTGATGCTATTGCATTCTAGCCTGGGCAACAGAGTTGAGACTCTTTGTAAAAAAAACAAATAAATAGGCTTGGCGCCTGTGGCTCAACGGGCTAAGGCGCCAACCACATACACCTGAGCTGTGGGTTCGAATCCAGCCCGGCCTGCCAAACAACAATGATGGCTGCAACCAAAAAAATGGCCGGGCATTGTGGCGGGTGCCTGTGGTCCCAGCTACTTGGGAGGCAAAGGCAAGAGACTCGCTTGAGGCCAGGAATTGGAGGTTGCTGTGAGCTGTGATGCCACAGCGCTCTATCCAGGGTGACAGCTTGAGGCTCTGTCTCAGAAAAAAATAAAGAAAGAAAGAAAGACTTTTACTTTCTATTTAACAACCATTTATTAAGCACTTTTACCAAGCATCTGGGTCGATGTTCCAGCTTAACCATGTAGAGAACCAATGAAACTGAAAATACAGTATATATGTGTCACAGGAAAAAGGATTCTGAGAAATATCCTGAGGCTATAGCAGGCTCTCAATAAATATTTTCTCAATGTTGTCAAATAAAAATGGAATATAAGCAATACAAGCAAGCATCTTGGGAAGTGATGTGTGGGCCAATACAATTTCATGCTGAATACTCCACCGAATTGGCAATTTAAAGTTAGCAAATAAATAAATAAAAGACATCATGTCCTGCAAACACCTTGATATTCTTTCTCCAGCTCATCTACCAGGGCTGAAATGTCACTGGTTGGAAATGATATTTCCAGGCAGAAGTGAAAGTTACTGCTGATTATTCAGACCTATGGCTTTTCTGAAATTACATTTATTTATTTTTTGTATGACTTTAAGATTATGCTGAAGAAGAGAATCACTGAAAATCTTATTCTGTAAAGATGGAATTTCAGGGCTGGGCGCAGTGGCTGATGCCTGTAATCCTAACACTCTGGGAGTCTGAGGCAGGTGGACTGCTTGAGCTTGCAAGTTCAAGACCAGCCTGAGCAAGAGCGAGACCCCATCTCTAAAAAATAGCTGGGCGTTGTGCAGTAACTGTAGTCCCAGCTACTTAGGAGGCTGAGGCAAGTGAATCACTTGAGCCCAGGAGTTTGAGATTGCTGTTGAGCTATGACAAGGGCACTGTACCCAGGGCAACAAAGAGAAACTCTGTATTGAAAAAAAAGGATGGAACTTCAAATCGCTAGATGAGATAGTAAGTGAGCATTTGTTTTCTTGGATGGAAAAAAACAGGACAAAGTATGGAGAAAAGGCTGTGAGTTATGTCTAGTAGTCACTGACTCTTGAGTTTAAGCTTAGAAAATGTGCTGATCCTTTTGCTAATTAGCCCAAGAGGTCATGTAGTGATTAGCAATAAGATTCAAGCGTCTACTCCTGCAATGGAATTTGTCACCTTATGGATTTAGTTGAGAGAAGTCAGGGGCTGTTATTCACTGGGAAAATGACATCAGTTGAATAGAATAAGCATTTCTCATACGCATCTGTTAATTATTCCAGCATGAAGGTGAAGAACCCCCCAAACCTCCATTCTGTTCATTTACATTAGAAAAGGAGTACACTGGATAGACGGGAACATTTTGTTCTGTGCTGGGTTCTCTCCTTCTGGTTGCCTTAACTGATACGATGATCAGGTCTGCTAATCAACCTAGGCTTGCTAGTTGCAGAGGAACAAACAGAAAAACATCTTATGGCTCTTTGTTTATAAAAAGCTTAACAGAAAGTAGGGTAAACAAGACACACCCATACAGGAACGTTTAATAACGACGCAGTACTCTGTTGCCAAAGGTAATTCTAACATAACTCGGGTGTGTGTAGGCCCACGTTTGAAAAAGCCACCATCTTTGTAACGTTTACCTACTAGTTAAATGTCTGTAATAAGTGAACATCTAGCAATGGGGCTAACTCCTCCCTAAGACCTTAAAACGGGTGTTCCCGTGGGGAGGAGGAGAAAACAGCCGCACTCCACCCTTGCTCTATATGGGTAGAAGGGCAGGCTGGAAACACTCCTTCATGACTAAGAGGCCAACTGTAAAAATGCCCAGCCATTCTCTAACTATTTTGCCAAGGCTTAAAAACAAAAGGGAAAAAAGGTATAAAAGTAACATTAAATTACTTTAAAATTATTTTTATTTATTTATTTATTTATTTATCTTTTATTGAAACAGAGTCTCACTTTGTCACCCTCAGTAGAATGCTGTGGCGTCAGAGCTCACAGCAACCTCCAACTCTTGGGCTCAAGCAATTCTGGCTGTTTCTATGTGGTTGTTTGTTTTTGTTTTGTTCTGTTTAGCAAGCCCAGCCCGGTTCCAACCTACCAGTCCCAGAGCATATAGCTGACGCCCTAACCACTCAAGTACGGGCGCCCCTAAAATTATTTTTTATTTTTAAAAAGTGGGCTAAAAATTAATGCAAACATGTTAAACTAAATTTTTGAAGTCTGGATATGTAATATTGGCTCGCCGCCTGTGGCTCAACCGGCTAAGGCGCCAGCCACGTACACCTGAGCTGGCGGGTTCAAATCCAGCCCGGGCCCGCCAAACAACAATGACGGCTGCAACCAAAAAATGGCCGGGTGTTGTGGCAGGAGCCTGTAATCCCAGCTACTTGGGAGGTGGAGGCAGGAGACTCGCTTGGGCCCGGGAATTGGAGGTTGCTGTGAGCTGTGATGCCACAGCACTCTACCCAGGGTGACAGCTTGAGGCTCTGTCTCAAAAAAAAAAAAAAATAGATATGTAATATTTTTAGTGACATATAGTGTTTTAACTTCTTCACTAGATGAGCAGTATCTTTGTACACAAATTTGAACATTTATGTGAAAGTCCCTCAGCCTTTCTTTTTCTTTCTTTCTTTCTTTTTTTCTTTTGCCTTTGTCCTATCTTTTCTGTTTGTTGTTGGTTTTTTTTTTTGGAGACAGTTTCACTCTATTAACCCTGGGTAGAGTGCCGTGGCATCATAGCTCAGCAACCTCCAACTCTTGGGCTCAAGTGATCCTCTTGCCTCAGCCTCCCAATTAGCTAGGACTACAGACACCCACCATGACTCCCAGCTGTTTTTAGAGGCAGGGTCTCCCTTTTGCTCAGGCTGGTCTCTGAACTCCTGAGCTCAAGCAACCATCCTCCTTGGTTGTCCAGAGTGCTAGGATTACAGGATTACAGGCATAAGCCACCACACATGGGCTGCCTCCTCTTTTTTTGAGACAGAGACTCACTCTGTTGCCTAGCCTAGAGTACCATGGCATCAGCCTAGCTCACAGCAACCTCAAATGTCAGGGTTCAAGCATTCCTCCTGCCTCAGCCTCCTAAGTAGCTACAACTACAGGTACCTGCAACAACACCTGGCTAATTTTTCTATTTTAAGAAAAGATTATCTCTCCCTTTGTTCAGCCTGGTCTCCAATTCCTGAGCTTAAGGGATCCTCCTGCCTTGGCCTGCCAGAGTGCTAGGATTACAGGTGTGAGCCACTGAGCCTGGCCCATCCTCTGTTTTCAACACAGAGCCCCAGAATGCTTTGTGATTCCTGAGTGACGGGGCTGATAGGAACATCTTTGTTCATAATAGTAGGTTCTTATACAAAGTCCATAAAACCCTCAGAACTTCCAAAAGGAAGGGTGGAGATTCATAACAAGCCCTTTCAATCATAGTGAGTTTATGCTAATGAGGTGACTTAGGCTGGGACATCCACATAGCCACAGGATGGGGCTGCCTGCCAGAAAGACCAAGTGGTGAGAGGATTAGAGGGTGGGAACTATCAGCCCCACCCACCAACCTCCAGGACAGGGTCACGGGGGAACACCAGAGACTAAACTCTATAAAGACTCTTGGACAATGAGACTTGAATGAGCTTCTAGAATGCTGAACATGTGGAGGTGTATACATGGAGAAAATGGGAAATTATAGCTAGCTGTACCTTTATTTACAAAATATTACAAAACTTGGCAAGATATTTACAAAATATTCTGTGAGTGTGTAGGCCACCTCTTTCCACATACACACAAATTCGTCTCTCCTACTCATGGCAAAAGTGTTCCAAGATAACTGTTGTTATGCAAGTTTGTTAATTTTTTCCTACTTATGGAGACCTTTGGGACACCTTGGAGCTTGCTCTTATCTTTTGGCTATCAGCCCAAGGAGTCCATAAGATGTCTTCATTACATGGTTACAGAGCAAAAGGTCATTTATCACCTTATAACTGGAAGGGAATCCAGGAAAGCGTTCTGATCATACGTGATGGACTCAGCCTGGGTCCTGGGGCCTATTTATTTAACCTCGTTCCATCTTGGTTTTCTCACCTATAAAACTGGGGAAATGGTAATACTACATCAAAAGGATATTGAAAAGATTCAAGGAAACGATTCCTTAACATCCCGCACTTAGAACAGTGTTGCTGTGTAATTCTAAGTCAGTCATGATCACATTCACTGCTCCCCACCCGGACCCTGGACCAGCCCAGGGAACACAGCCTCGTCCTTTTTTTGTATCCTTATCCTCAGCACCAGGTTCTGAAGATAGCAGACTTTCAACATATGTCTTAAAAAAATAAAAAAAAAAACACTGGCAGAAGTCTTATGTCCCACTTTTCTTTCTTTCTTTTGTTTTTGAGACAGAGTCTCACTCTGTTGCCTTAGGTAGAGGGCTGTGGCATCATAGCTCACAGCAACCTCAAACTCTTGAGCTTGAGCAATCTTCTTGCCTCAGCCTCCTGAGTACCTAGGACTACAACATCCAGCCTAGTTTTTCTATTTTTAGTAGAGACAGAGTCTTGCTCTTGCTCAGGCTGGTCTCAAACTCCTGAACTCAAACAATCAGCCTGTTTGTGCCTCCCAGAGCGCTAGGATTACAGGCATGAGCCACTGCACCAGGCCACCACTTTTCCCCTACTACCTAAACAATCTCAGGGAAATCACTCAACGCACCTAGGCCTCATTCTTCCTTCCATAAAATGTACTACCTACCTCAGACAGGTTTTGTGTTAAAGGTGATATTTCTACAAAAACCCACTGTACATCATTAAAATGCCATGCAAATGGTAGACGTTTATTAGTAAAGCAGAGTTCATGACTTCCCTCCCTTCTTCTCTCCCAGCCCACACCCTTGGCCCTAACTCCCTCAGCATTGGGGATTATATGTACATGAGCTTTCGCCCACACCTCCTGCATTTCTTTATGCAGTGGCTTTCTTTTTATTGCAACTCACAATGAAAATAAAGAGTTTACACTGAGACCAAGTATACTCCTAAGTACGTATGTGTAAATGAGACAAGTTCCATAAAATGACACTAACATTTACTACATATGATACAATCTATTTTATCTTCTATGACTTCTTTTGTAAGTTAATTGTAACTTCAGATTCATTTGATGGGCCCCTGAAAATTGTGACTTGGAATTGAGAAATCACTGTGCTATGACCTCAGGTTTACTGTGATTAATTGTTGTATTTACAGGGTAGGCCAACTCTTCTACTTCAGTACAGTTGCTGAGCAAATGGAATCACTGAAGAACACTGCAATTGTTCAATAAATTTCTTTAAATAACCTATAATTTATGTTCTGACCCAGTACATTTTTTAGAGTCAAAAGGGTTCCTCTTAGTAATTATTCCAAATATCAGGTGTAAATCAGGAGTTCCCCAGACAAAATAGGATATACGGTCAACCCCCTAATAGTCATCACAGAGCCGGGCACGGTGGCTCACGCCTGTAATCCCAAGACTGTGGGAAGCTAAGGAAGGAGAATTGCTTGAGCTCAGGAGTTCGAGACTTGCCTGAGAGTGAGGCCCCGACTCCTAAAAAAATGGAAAAACCCAGCTTGGCACCATGGCGAGCACCTGTAATCCCAGCAGCTTCCGGAAGCTGAGGCAGAGGGATGCCCACAGCCTGAGTCTGAGGTTGCAGTGAGCTATGACACCATTGCACTCTGCTCAGGGCATAGAGTGGGACTCTGTCTCAACAACAACAAAAACAAAAAGCAAAGAAATAAAAATAAAAAATAAGTAAGCAGGGCAGCGCCTGTAGCTCAAAGTAGTAGGGCGCCAGCCCCATATGCCGGAGGTGGTGGGTTCAAACCCAACCCTGGCCAAAAACTGCAAAAACAAACAAAAATAAGCAAGCAAATAAAAAAATAATCATCATAGAAAATAGTTATTTCATATGTTTCCCTATTTTCTCCTATAGCACCCTACTCTCATACCCACAAACACCTAGTATCTCTGGTATTTGGTGTATGTCATATAATTTGCTAATATAAGCTAGAATCAGAACCTCCTCCTAACCTTCCAACCTCAAAACTCATTGTTTAACTTTAAACAAATCATTACATCTCCCTGGGCCTTAATTTTTCCTTCTATAAAATGAAGGTATAATGATATCTATGATTTCTTTCAACTTTAAAATTATATGACTTTGGGCGGCGCCTGTGGCTCAGTGAGTAGGCACTGGCCCCATATACCAAGGGTGGTGTGTTCAAACCTGGCCCCAGCCAAACTGCAACCAAAAAATAGCCGGGCGTTGTGGCAGGCACCTGTAGTCCCAGCTACTCGGGAGGCTGAGCAAGAGAATCACTTAAGCCCAAGAGCTGGAGGTTGCGGTGAGCTGTGATACCACAGCACTCTACCAAGGGCAACAAAGTAAGACTCTGTCTCTAAAAAAAAAAAAAAAAAAAAAAAAAAAAAAAAAATTATATGACTTTATGCTATAAAAAAAAAGATATAGAAACAACCTGTTACTAAATTACAGCAAAAGTTTTCACCAAAATATAATTTCGTAGAACTTCTAGACCATTTCAGTGCACAATGCCTAAATAACATTTGAGTTGGGTTTAGAGTAAGCAGTCAAATCCAAAAACATTGTAGGCCTCAAGGATGTGTTCTTTCTCTGTCTTCCCAACCACAATTCCAAAAAAAGGTAACAGTTACCCTGATGATAAGTGTAAGTTTCCCACACAAAACACAGAAAAACATCAAGAGAGAGAACAGAGAATCTAAGATTAAGAAAAAGAATCTAAGAAGCTAAGAAAAATATGCTAAGAGATCAAGTGAGAGTTTGAAGACAAACACAGTTGACTTCACAATTTTGTTAAGAGTGGACCCTAAATAAAATTATGGATGCAGAATAAACTAATACTCATCATTATACTCAAGTTGACTGGAACAGAACACATGGAGTGTCAAGAGTTACTGCCCAGTGTTTTTTTTGTTTTTTTTTTTTTTTTTGAGACAGAGCCTCAAGTTGTGGCCCTGGGTAGAATACCGTGGCATCACAGCTCACAGAACCTCCAACTCCTGGGCTTAAGCAATTCTCTTGCCTCAGCCTCCCAAGTAGCTGGGACTACAGGCGCCACCACAATGCCTGGCTTTTTTTTTGGTTGCAGTTGTCATTGCTGTTTGGCAGGCCTGTGGCTGGATTCGAACCTGCCACCTCCCGGGTATGTGGCTGGCACCTTAGCCGCTTGAGCTATAGGCGCCGAGCCCGCCCAGTGTGTTTTTAAACACCCTTTCCCCACATTGAGAGCCCTTCCTTCCCTAGCTAGAAGCCTAGATTCATTCTTCCAGCTGCCCAGGAAACAATGTCCAGGAATCAAACTCTGCTCTCACCTGCCTAGGACTTCAATTCCACAGTGACTAATAGGAAGAAGCAGGTGCAAAACAGATTCCATTGTTTGGCAGGGTCCTTACATCATTCCTGCAAGCTGTGGTGGCCACATGCACAGGCAGGAAGATACCCATCTTCCCTGGAGCAGTCCCTGCTACAGTGTGCAGTTCTTCCAACTCGACTTTCTGGGAATGCTCTGAACTTTCTAATGTCATTGAATCTGTAGAAGAAACTCCAAAGTTGACTATTTTCCCTACACTGACCACCTCCTTAAGTTGACCTAATTTTCGTAGATGAGACACACGCCACATGTACAGTAGACATAGTGCCTTATGTTGACCACCTCTGTATGTTGGCCACTTTGTTACAGTCCTTTGGGTGGTCAGCTTACAGACCACCTGCTATATATAATGCTACTTAGGGTAAATGCTGTTGCTTGCAACCAAAAGCCCTCACAGAATAACTCCAGTATGTTGGATCTAGTAAAGTTTTACCGACGACGTCATTTTGTCCTAAAAGTCTGATTTGACACAATAAAGATCCTATTTTGGACATGAAATATGACTGAAGCAGAAGAGTAGGAAGCCTGGCCATGGAGACTGGGCACTGCAGAAGCAGAGGCCGTGATTTTGATTGCAAGAACAAAAGTGAGTCCTCAGAGGTTTCCTTCTGTGAGATGATTAGAGCCAATTATAGTAGCAAAGGCATGGACATTATTAGGGTTAAGGTTAAAGTGGGCTCATCATTATCATTTCATTAGACTCCCAGAAGGATAAATCTGGAAGAAAACGCAAAAGAAGAAATAATCTCTTGGGAATAAAACAAAAGTTGGGAAGAAAGACAATAGACAAAAAGAAAAAGAGCAAGTCCAGGCACAGTGGCTCCCTCGTGGAATCCTAGCACTCTGGGAGGCTGAGGCTGGCAGAATGCTTGAGCTCAGGAGTCTGAAAACAGCCTAAGCAAGAGAGAGACCCCTTTCTTTATTAAAAATAGAAAAACTAGCCAGGCACAGTGGCACACACCTGTAGTCCCAGCTACTCAGGAGGCGGAGTCAAGAGGATTGCTCAAGCCCAAGAGTTTGAGGTTGCTGTGAGCTGTAATGACACCACGACACTCTACCTCGGGTGACAGAGTGAGACTCTGTCTCAAAAAAAAGAAAAAAGGAGGAATTTTTAGAATAAGGCCAAACTTGTGGAACCAGAATCTGTGTGTGAAATTGTCACACCAAAGCTTTAATAATTAATAGTTCATCACATAACCATTTCAACTATATAACTGACACTTATAGTATTACTAGGATGCCTGAGTTACGCGTCGCACAGTCTGATTTAGTGATTTTACATAAATACTCCTCATTCATAATGACTATTACTATGTATAGAAAAGACAGAGAAGCTATAGGATATTTTTATATTTAAAATTTCATGATTCGTTCTGACAATGGGTTCTCAATTATTATTTGTTTATTGACCACGGCATGTATAACTTTGGCAAATATTACACTCTCATGAATATCCAGAGAGTTTGGGGGAATGTGAAGATATAAAACATGAAAAAAAAAAACTTTTCAATCACCACAGCTGTTAATGTGCACCTTAGCTGTTGCTCACAAATGAGGCAGGATGTGGGTCACAAATACTAATATATTTGTCTTTCAGCATGCAACAGACGTCCTTTCCCTCCACTTTACGAAAGCAGATTAAAATGAGTTAAAGGTAAGGATTATATGGATAACTTTGAATCTATTCTAATTATATTTTAAAAAGAAATCCTAAATGAAAGAACTTCAATATATCAACTAATTGCAATACATCAACATGTGCCATTTTTCAGTTGCTGCTTTGCATCACATTCACCCTTAATTTCTTAAGGACAATGTGATAATACGGACTCATACAAAAAAATGCCCAACAAATACAGTGGGAGAAAACAAGAGAAAAGAAATGCATGAGGCTGGGTATGGTGGCTCACTCCTGTAATCAATCCTAGTGCTTTGGGAGGCCAAGGTGGGGAGACTGCTTTAGGCTAGGAGTTCAAGACCATTCCAAGCAGAAGACAAAAAATTGAGAAATTAGCCAGACATGGTGGTGCGTTTCTATAATCTCAGCTACTCAGGGGGACTGAGGCAGGAGGATCACTTGCATCCAGAAGTTTGAGGTTCCAGAAAACTATGATGATGATGTCACTGCACTGAAGTTTGGGCAGTAGAGCAAGATCTTAAAAAAAGAAAGAGGGGTGGCACCTGTGGCTCAAAGGAGTAGGGCACCGGCCCCATATTCCAGAGGTGGAGGGTTCAAACCCAGCCCCAGCCAAAAAAAATTGCCAAAAAAAAGAAAGAAAGAGGGTCAGGTGTGGTGGCACATGCCTATAATTCTAGCACTCTGGGAGGCTGAGGGGTGGATTGCCTGAACTCAGGAGTTCAAGACCAGCCTCAGCAAGAGTGAAACTCTATTTCTAAAAATAGTTGGGCATTATGGCAGGCACCTGTAGTCCCAGATACTTGGAAAACTGAGGCAAGAGAATAACTTGAGCCCAGGAGTTTGAGGTTGCTGTGACCTATGATGCCACAGCACTCTACTGAGGGTGAAAAAGTGAGATTCTATCTCAAAAAAAAAAAAAGAAAGAAAGAAAGGAGAAAATATCCTGATCAAAACTTAATTGCTTAAAGCAATAATACAACACATTGTATTATTAAAACATGGGTTTTCCCCAAAGGCTGCTTGAGTGTTTTCATGGCATGGTAGCTTGCCTCCCCCAGAGCCAGGGTTCCAAAACGAAGCAAGGTAGAAGATTCTTTGTCCTTTATGACCTAGCCTTGGATGTCACAAGACATCACCTCCATGGTAATCTATTGTTCACACAGTGACTGCGTGACTCAGTGTGAGCAGAGACCACATAAGGAAGTGAATGCCACGAGATAAGGATTACTGGGCTCCATCTTGGAAACCAGCTGCTATAAAACTAAGGGGAATGTGATTAGGAAGGGAGCAGTCCTTCTCCTGCTGGTAGGGAGAGATGGAAGACTTCTGATATGTTGAGATGGAAGACTTACTGAGGCTGTTGGTACGAGAGGGTAAATGCTATAGGAAGGAGCGCAGAAAGCTGGGACCTAGAGCTGGGTAGAAGGCAGAGGACAATGGCCCCTGGTAGAGGCTAGCTCCTTGGGAAATATCTCGGGCAGGTAGAACAGGGGGGATTTGTATCAGGCTCTTCTTCAGAGGTTTGATCCCAAAGGGCTCTTTCTCATTTCCTGGACACTCTTCCTTCCTTTAGGTCTTTCAGTTCATTTCACCAACAGAAAGGGGTCCAGGGGTTCAGGGGTCCAGGGAAGACACTGTGAGCCCCTAGAAATAGGAAAGCAGCAAAACTCATGGATTAGTAAAACTTGTGAACAGATTTTCGTGAATGTGGCGCAGAATGAGGGTCAGCGATGGGACAGGGACAACAAGACTGTTCCTTACGCCAGGTGGCACCTTTCCCTGGCTGAGCTTTTGAAATGAGAATCCTGTGAACAACATGAGGGCCACCAGTGCACAAAGACAGGGAAGGGAGGAACTAACTGCTATTGACATGTGCCAGGCACTGGGCCAGGTGCTGTCTACAAAGCCATCATTCAATACGATACAATTCTCCACGTTCCAAAAAGGTAAAAACTAAGGCTCCGAGTAGTTAAAGGTGGCAGAATCTGCTAATGATTCCCACATATCCACTTTTTCCTTCTCCCGTTATCATTATTTTGAGACAGAGTCTCACTCTGTTGCCCCATACTAAAGTGCAGTGGTGTCATAGCTCACAGCAACCTCAAAATCCTAGGCTCAGGCAATTCTCCTCTGCCTCAGCCACGACACCCAGCTAATTCCTCTACTTTTAGTAGAGACGGGGTCTTGGTCTTGCTCAGGCTGGTCTCCAACTCCTGAGAAAGTAATCCACCCACCTCAGCCTCCCAAAGTGCTAGGATAACAAGCATGAGCCACCACCACCACCACCCGCCTTATTATTATTTTAATGGTAGCAGTTCCCATTGTATCCTTATCCATTTTAATACTATATCCTCCATAGTTTTATCTAGGAACATGATCAGCCAACTAGAGCCTCCCTTCTAGCTAGGTATGGCCATTTGGTTAAATCATAGTCACTAGAATTTGACCAGAAGTGACTGACTGTAACTTGTAGGTCAAACTTTTTAAAGGAGTGGCTTCCACTTCCATATATTTTCCCAGTTCCCAGCAGACAGGAGCATAGATGTGTGGTGTTGAGTCAGTGTCAGTAATTCATGTAAGAAACATACTTTGTGGCCTGGGAAAACCCAAGTTCACAGATGACTACCCGAAGCTGCCTGTCAGTTTGGACTTTTAAGTGAAGGAGAAATAAGAAATGTTCTTTAAGCCACTGTTCTTCTATCTGTATTAAGGCAGTTAAACTAATATTCTAACTAATACCTTCACTTGTCAAAGATTAGGCCTACGAGTGGCAGCCCTGACATATCCTTGCTTGCTAATTCCTTTCTGTCACCTCCTGCCATGCATGTTGACAAGGAAGATGTCCTTGTCAAAAGGAGAAATGTTATTTTTGCTCTTGACACTCTTGTGTATTTAATGCAATAGATATCTGAACATGGAAGTTCATTCTGACAATTTTATGTCCTATTTAATGAAGAATCAAAAGTGAGGTTTCTCTAAAGTTTGAGTACAGTCTGTCTCCATAAGACGAGATGTTAAACTTTTTAGAAGTTGAGCTCTGCTTATGCACTGTTAGGGGGTTCTAACTCATTTTCTATGCAACATAAGTCTATTTGAGTCATGTTGAATTTAAAGATTGTTTTCAAAGGCACTGTTCTCTGAGCATATTTTTCCTGTAACCTCATACGCATGCCTACCATCTCGCCATCTTTATATAGCTCTTCCTATTCATAGTAAAAGCAGGAACATGTATCGCTAATACCCACTCGTGTAGTCATACTGGTTGGTAGTGAAATACTGGAAGACTACCATATTCCTTGGTAAACAGCCAAAATCCAGTGGCCTCCAAGTCTCCCAGCTGCCACAACCTGTTTGGTCCTTTCCTTAGTACCCTTGGATCTATGCAGCACCCAGAAACCAGCCGAGACCTCCAGCTGTGTGACCTGATCCTTTCTGATTAATTGGTGCTTTTATTCTATTGGCTACTAAATATTTCCAATGTCATTTCTGGGAGCACATTCAGCCTGTGGCTTAGAAAGTAACTATGGGAATCTTAACAGCTGTTCATCTCAAGAATGCCTTTGAGAAACCTACCAGTTATAAAGATGGTTTTATGTCTGCTCAGAACATTTATGTACACTGTCATGATTTAAAGCAAGTATTTGCAATATTCATCCAAGGCCACCAAATTCCCACTTGCCTCAGTATATACACCCACACAATTATTAAGCTAACACAGACCCAAACTATGGGGAAATAAATCAAATTAAGCATAATTCATACCTATTCTGTAATAGTCTAACCACGTTTTCCCAAATGCATCTATGTTCTCAGAATGAAGAGCATCTTGTTTATTTACGCTGTCAAATCGTGATCTCTATAGCTGAGGTCCACACATCACCTAAAGGCACTCTTTAATTATGGAACAGAGCCCTGTTTAAGAAAACTAAAATGTTTCTCTTTTCTCCCTTATGACCATTCTTACACATTTGTATAGCTTTGATTCTAAGCTACAGCAATCCTACCTGAAAAATATTAGAAAGAATGTGATGTTGGCTCGGCGCCCGTACCTCAGTGGGTTGGGCACCAGCCACATACACTGGGGCTGGCGGGTTCGAACCCGGCCCCGGCCTACTAAACAACAATGACAACTACAACGAAAAAATAGACCTGCATTGTGGCGGGCACCTATAGTCCCAGCTACTTGGGAGGCTGAGGCAACAGAATTGCTTAAGCTCAAGAGTTTGAGGTTGTTGTGAGTTGTGACGCCATGGCACTCTACCCAGGGAGACATAGTGAAACACTGTCTCAAAAAAAAAAAAAATGTGATATAAAACTTAGCGTACTGACATATCAACACAGTAAATGTTAGCAGTCATTATTGTTGTTACTATATCTAGTAAGTATAGATTTCATCTTGTTATCCTTTTGCTTAGGTTCCTCTGTAGCTGCCTTTGTTTTTCCTTCTTTATTTTTTTTGAGACAGAGTCTCACTTTGTCACTCTGGGTAGAATGCTGTGGCGTCATAACTCACAGCAACCTCAAACTCTTAGGCTCAAGTGATCCTCTTGCCTCAGCCTCCTGAGTAGCTGGGACTACAGCTGCCCACCACGATGCCTGGCTAGAGACAGGGTCTCAGGGTCCCACTCGTGCTCAGGCTGGTCTCAAACTTCTGAGCTCAGGCAATCCACCCACCTTGGCTTCCCAGAGTGCTAGGATTACAGGTGTCAGCCACCATGCCTGGCCGGCCATTGCTTTTCTTAATGCAGTTTGCAGTGTCCTTGGTGGCCAGGTCCTGGCTTCCTGGTCAGCACTCTTCTCTCAACAGTCAGCCATTTAACGTCATCATTAAACCCTTCTTTGTAATCTCTAGACTTTCACATGCTATTTTTTTGTTTGAACACTCTTCATCTGGGTGACACTTATTTATAAGGTCTTAATTTTTTTGGTTTTTGCTTTGAAGCAGAGTCTCACTCTGCTACATTGGGTAGAGTGCCATGCTGTCATAGCTCATGGCAACCTCAACTGCTTGGGCTCAAGCGATCCTTCTGCTTCAGCCACCCAAGTAGATGGTACTACAGGTGCCTGCCACAATGCCCAGCTAATTTTTCTATTTTTAGTAGAGACAGTATCTCGGTCTTGCTTAGGGTGGTCTTAAATTCCTGAGCTCAAGCAATCTGCCCGCCTTGGCCTCCCAGAGTGCCAGGATTACAGGTGTGAGCCACTGCACCCAGCCTGTAAGGTCTCAATTCTGATGAAGCTTCTTCCATGCATGTCTGGGATAGATGCGGCCTGCATGGGTATTCAGAGCAGCATCCTGTGCTTTGTCACTCGGATGGACCACAAGGTTACCTGCCCATTTCCCAGATCACAAGCTTTGGAAATTAAGGAAATGATGGGTACATCTTCCATGTTGAATTTCCATTTAAACTTTCCATTCATACTATGATTATTGAATAAATCTATGTTCAAAGAGGAATGTATGCTTTCTTATAAGAAGAGTAAATTCATGGGGTCAGGACACAATTATAAACTGAACAAATGCAATCAGTGTAACCTGGTTCTTTATTCCCTCAATGATTCCCCAACAATAAAAAAAAAAAAAGAACAGTAAATTCAGTTTGAGGAAGTTCATTTACATATATGTACATATATACATATTATATATGTAATATATACATTTATATTATATATATACATAAAAAATAAGATTCAAACAAAGTGCTGGGTGCAATGGCTCACACACACAATCTTAGCATTCTAGGTGGCTGGGGTAGGTGGATTGCCTGAACTCACGAGTTTGAGATCAGCCTGAGCAAGAGAGAGCAAGAAATTGCAAGACCCACTCTCCACTAAAAATAAATTAGCTGGGTGTTGTGTTGGGTGCCTATAATCTCAGTTACTCAGAAGGCTGAGGCAAGAGGATCTCTTGAGCATAAGAATTTGAGGTTTCTGTGAGCTATGATGCTGTAGCACTCTACCCAGGGCAACAGAGTGAGACTGTCACAAAAAACAAAACAAAGACTCAAATCAAAACACATATGTATTTACATGTATTACTATGTGTAAATATATGAATGTCTCTTTACATCTTTGACTAAAAACCTGGCTAATTTATTTTTTTATGTAGAAATGGAGTCGTGCTATGTTGCCCAGCCTAATCTTCAGCCTCTCCAAGGCATGAGGCATGAGCCATAGCACCCAGCCCTATAAATGCTATATATTATTATAATTAATTTTTAGTAGTACATTTATAGGAATCTAGGTATATAAACTTGATGTCCTTTCTCCATTAAGCATATCTTCAACATAGTATTTGAGTTTTAAAAATGTCCAGTGGCAAAAATGACTCAGTATTCTTGATGGAAAAAAGATGACAAGTACTCAAATAACGATTTAGTTCAATTACAGCCTGAATCTTCCATAATAGGCTGTCATGAAATAGAAAAAAAAAAAAATGAGAAAGTAGAGGGAAAAAAAGTAAAGCCTAAAAAAGACAGAGGGCCCTTCAGCTTTCTGAGAACACTTTGGGAAGAAATGGCTGTAACCATTTCTGCTTTCCCAAGCAGCAAATCAAATACATCTCTTGTTTCAAATAATCCTAGAAGCCTTTGCTGCCTTAAGACCATGGGTCTCTACTCTCACCCTGGGCCCACATTTTCTAAAGGAACCCAAGGCTTTTGAGCAGATGAATTTGTCAGTACTTTCTTTTTAGGGGAAAAGAAGTATAAGGATATAGAAAGGAACAACTAGACTGCTTACCTGGAAAAAAATTGAAAAATGAGAAAGAATACTTGTTTAAAGACAGAGAAGGGAACTTGGGAGGCGGAGGCAGGAGAATCGCTTGAGCCCAGGAGTTGGAGGTTGCTGTGAGCTGTGATGCCACAGCACTCTACTCAGGGCGACAGCTTGAGGCTCTGTCTCCAAAAAAAAGAAAGACAGAAGGGAGTCAGATCTGCCAATGTGGTCTCAAGTTGGATTGAAGAGATCGACTAGCCAGGAGTAAAGAGTGGTCAAAAGAATGAACTACTAAGTGAAAGTAAAACCCCCCAGAACAGGAGAAAATCTATGCAAATAGTATATTTGATAAGGAACTTCCCTGGAACATATAAAGAACTCTTATAATTAAAAAAAAAGACAACTCAAATTTTTTAAATGGGCAAAGGACTTTAATAAACATTTCTCCAGGCCAGGCACAGTGGCTCATGCCTGTAATCCTAGCACTCTGGGAGGCTGAGGCGGGAGGATTGCTTGAGCTCAGGAGTTTGAGACTAGCCTGAGCAAGAGCAAGACCCCATCTCTATTTTTTTTTTTTCTTGAAACCCCATCTCTAAAAGTAGCTGGGTGTGGTGGTGGACGCCTGTAGTCCCAGGTACTCAGGGAGGCTAAAGCAGAAGGATTGCTTTGAGGTTACAGCAAGCAGTAATGCCACACACTCTACACAGAGTGACAAAAGTGAGAGTCTTTCTAAAAACAAACAAACAAAAAAACCCGACACATCTATAGAGAAAAAACGTAGGTGAGTGGCTGCTGTGTAAGGCTTGGGGAAGGAAAAGTTGGGGGAAATAGAAAGTGACTGCTAATGATTATGGATTTCTTCTGGAATGATGAAAATGTTCTAAAATGGGTTGTGATGGTTGACAACTCTGTGAACATACTAATACTCTAAATGAGTGAATGCTATATGTGAATTACATCTCAAAAGTTTGTTTTTTTTGAGAGACAATAACAGGTGCTGGCCAGTATGTGGAGAAATTAAAACCCTCATACATGATAGGTGAGCAAGTAAAGTGTCCACTTGGAAAGCAATTTGGTACTTCCTCAAAAGGATAAATACAAACTAACCATATGACCTGGGGATTCCACTCCTAGATATGGAGGAAAAAGAACTGAAAACATACACACAGGGCAAAAGCTCAGGCAGAAACGTTCATGGCAACATTACTCATAATATCCCAAACGTGGAAGCAACCCAAATATTGATGACATGATGAATAAATAAAATGTTGTCATGTGATATAAGGGAATATTGGTTGGCAACAAAAATATAGTGATACATGTTACAACACGGAAGAAAAGAGTCTGTCCCTACCACGTTTGTAAGACTCCACTTCTGTGAAATGTCCGGAAGAAGCAAATCTAGACAGAAAGTAGAACAGTGGTTGCCATGGGCTGGAGGGAGCATGAGGAAGTGGGAAGTGGCTGGTCTTGGGTACAAAGGTTTCTTTTCAAGATGATGGAAATATTCTAAAATTAGATTATGGTGGCGGTTGCACAACTCTGTTTAAAAACACTGAGGATATGCCTTAAACTGGTTGACTTTGTGGCATGTGAATTACACGTCATTAAAGCTGTTCTAGAAGGATATATTAGTAGGAATTTTATCAAACACCCAGTTAAGATAACTCCTTGGACAAATCTGTAGACTCTGCCAGCCTCTAATTCTCTTTGATCCTTTTCTCCTTTCCTCTGGGAGTCTTCCCGTCTTTGTAGCTTCCATCTTTGAAATACAACGTGTCTCCTCTCTCTTCTCCATACTTTTTTTCACTCGCTCTCCTCCTTCTTCAAAATATGTCTCATTTCTTTGGCCATATTTTTTTCTTTTTCACTTTACATGTCAGAATCGTCCCCATTCCCGGGGTACATAGTGATGTTTCCATACGTGTAACACATAGTGATCAGATGGGGGTAGTTAGCGCAGCCATCATCTCAAAAATGTATACTTCTTGGTGTTGGCAATGTTCAATAACCACCTTTTAGCGATTTGAAATTTATGAGGGTTGTCCAGAAAGTATTCAGCTGAGTACCCTGAGAAGTAGAGACAGAGGTGGCTGGATATGTTCCAGACAGTACTCATATATTATTGCTAATTATAGTCATCTCATGGGGATTTTAACATAGTAAACATCACACCCAGCAATGCCATGACAGTTTACAAATACCCATGGCAACTGTCAGAAGTTGCCATACATGGAAAAGAGGAGGGTTTTCTGTTCTGGCGCTTCTCTACCTTTTTTTCCAAGAAAAACCATAAATATGCCCCCCCCCCCTTAAGATAAAACTAGGGAATCAGCAAAGAAGGGAAAATCTTGTTAAACTCAGGGTTTCCTCCACTCATGGGGACTGACCTTTCCCTTCTGGAACGTGCTAGTCTTTAATAAGCTTTGGCATTTGCCTGCTTGCACCTGCTCGGTCTGCTCGTTTGTTCCATCCATTTAGAAGCAGCAGCTATCCTTTGGTACAGGGAACCAGAACCAAGGAACAAGGGGACTATGGTCCCCACACCTGCCAAGAGTTTAACTGAAACAGTCTTAAGAGAGACGCTGGAGGAATCCTCCGAGCACAGTCAAGTTATCATTATTCCAGAAGACATCCTACCCTGCTGAATTTGCTTCTACTGCAAACGTTTTGCCTTTACTCTGTACATCTTTCCAATGTAAGGGCTTGTCACTCATTAAAATAGCTTCTGGTTGAATAGTTTTAAATTGCTAATTCCATCTTTTTAATTTTTTTTTTTTTTTGAGACAGTCTTACTTTGTCACCCTCAGTAGAGGGCTGTGGCATCATAGCTCACAGCAATCTCAAACTCTTGGGCTCAAGTGATACTCTTGCCCCAGCCTCCCTAGTGGCTAGGACTACAGGTGCCCACCATAACACCCTGCTTATTTTTAGAGACAAGGTCTTGCTCTGGCTCAGGCTGGTCTTGAACCTGTGAGCTCAGGTGATCCACCCGCCTTGGCCTCCCAGAGTGCTGGGATTACAGGCACATCTTTTCAAAAGATCCGAAGCTGCCGATCTCTCCTTCCCATTCCAGGCTCTCCGCTAAGCTGGGAAAACAAAGGAAATCAAAGAGAGGGGAAGAAACAGATCTCGAAATAGTTGGTGGAAAACAGCAATCCCTTTTGTTCTAGGGTTTGTTTTTGACTGTGTTTTTCCTTTTCCTCTTTTCTTTTTCTTTTATCCAGAGAAAGATTTTCTCTATCTCTGGCTCTTCAAGTGAGGTCAGAGACTCAAAAATACCGCGCTGTATCATTCACTTGCACATTTTCTCAGAAGAGGATTAACTTGGGGAAGAGTCTGGGCAGTTACAAATGACTCAGATAAAAGATGAGTCAAGAAGTATTGCTGAAAGTGTGGTCCCTTCACCTCGGCCTCAAGAACACTGAGCTTCTCCTTCTTCATGACTTGGCAAACATGAGCATATAGTAATTGGTTTAGTGGATTCCCTCCAAGTGTGATTGCTAAGACAAAGGCAGAATGTTCTTAGTATATCAATAAATGTTGTCAGTCATTATTTGACACTTAAAAAAAAATACCAGCCCCAAGAAGCAAAGTTTTAACCACACAGCAATTTTCACATTATTGAAAAACTGTTAAGGAGAAAGGCACGCTAGTGACTCTCTGTTTACTCAATAAGGAAACAAGATCAAATGACCTTTATTTAAAAACAAGCAAAAAACAAGTTTTGGTGGGGGGACACTATTACTTGGGAAGTTATCTAGTTATGTTTACTTAGGGAAATATTTTCAACAGGACATTTTTGGGCAAAACCACATAATAATGACTAACATAATATTTCTTAAGTCCTCAGTATGTTCCAAGCACTATTCTAAGAACTTTACATGTATCTGCTCAGTTCCACCTCACTTCATGACATAGATACTATTATTATCACCACTTTACAGATGAGGAAACTGAGGCACAGAATGTACAGTAAGTGGCAGGGCAGGAACTTGAACCGAAAGCAGTCTTATTCCCGAACATATACTCTTTATTGCTGTGCCATTATTGCCTTTTTAAGTCCAAGATCTTCCTTCTAAAGAAAGCAAATTCCATTTAGTCTCATGAATAGATCTTTGTGATGAAGATGAGTCTAATTTGCATTGACTCTGAAGATCATTTGGTACTTTTTCTAAGAGAACTTTCTAAGACCCATCTGAAATCCCCATACAGCTAAAAGGAGAGTGCATTATTTAATAAATGCCATTTATCTAGTTGAGACAGATCTACCTTTAACTGGACACTCAGGGAAAGAAGTAATGACATTTGTGAAGAACATAAAGTGAGCTCCTGGCAGCACCGTGGCCCATGGCTGTAATCCTAGCACTCTGGGAGGCCAAGGCTGGTGGATTTCCTGAGCTCATGAGTTCCAGACCAGCCAGAGCCAGAGCCAGACCCCCATCTCTAAAAATAGCTGGGTGTTGTGGCCAGCACCTATAGTCCCAGCTACTCGGGAGGCTGAGGCTTTGGGATCACTCACTTGAGCCCAAGAGTTTGAGCTGTGAGCTATGACACCATGGCAACAAAGTGAGACTCTGCTTCAAAAAAAAAAAAAAAAAAAAGATGAATAAAATCAGAGTTTCCTAAGGTTGCACCAAATAGTTAAATACCAGTTTCTTTACTTTTATTGGGATATACCAACTACATGGTTATCACACTGGTTATCCTCCAGGAGCTGTCCTGAATGGGGCTGTTTCATTCATCTTCCATGTGCATACCTGGCACATGGTGTGAAGTAAGCAGTTATTTAGTAGAGTGACTCCATGCCAGCAGAAGTGCTCATTGGCTGTTGATGACATCATAGAAAATTTTTTGGAATTTATTACATGAGCCAGATGGTTACCCCAGTGTTATGACATGCTAGAGTTTTAACAACACAATTGGTATCAATCTCACACATAATCACCATCATATAAAAGTAGAGAGTGGCTGCCAATATTTAGTGTGCAGTAACAGCAATGAACAGTGTGCTGAAGTGCCTGTATGTGATTCCCATCCTTGTTTATCAACTAACATTTTTTTGCTTATTATCATCAGATCCATGACATTGATATATGCAGTTTTTATATTGTTAAACTTTTTCTTTTTAGACACGGGGTCTCACTGTGTTGTTCAGCTGGAGTGCAATGGTTATTCACAGGTGCAATCATAGCTATAATCCAAGAGCTCAAGGGATCAGAGATTGAGTGCCTCAACCTCCTGAGTAGCTGGGACTACAGGTGCATGCCA
>CAUYRH010008727.1:0-11888 GCA_963574655.1 Perodicticus potto
ATATAGTGATTTAAAGGCCATGAAGGCTATGTTAAATAGTTTAATGAAAATATTTTAGATTGTATATAAAGTCAGCACATTGTGCCCCATGATTGCACCAATGTACACAATTATGATTCAATAAAAATTTAAAAAAAAAAAAAGACAGAAAAGAATGGGACCTATGTCTTAATGAGGACTCCATGAGAGCATGAGACTATACAAAGAGCTGAGTCTGTGCTGATGGCCATTACCATGGAATCTGAAGAGCTAATCTTATAAATTAACTGATATTTGTTACAAATACAGAGAGAAACCACTGGTCAACAGCCCACTGAAACTTTTCTTTTTAATGTGAAAGGAAACTAGTTCACTGTACTTTTATCTTTATTAGCTGAGATAAAGTGATTAACATACATCCATTCATGCCATAAAATCACCATAAGCTGGACCATGACTAGTCTCAACTCCTATGATTTCTATGTTATAAGGTCTACAAGACCTTGGAGATTCATCAGGCCACTGATAAATGCTCATGTGTCCTGTGTATTCAGGTGTTTACTGAATGTTATTGGTTGGGTTCAGGTGTTTATTGAATGTGATTGGCTGGGTTCAAGTGTTTACTGAATGTGATTGGCTGGCTGCAAGTGACCATAGCTGAATTCTCACTCACTGGCTCAAGCAACAATACAAAACTAAATTTTGGTTCACCCAGTGAGAGGAGAGGAGATGGAGCAGAAATGGCTTAACTCCAGTTGTTCAGAAGAAAACTTTAGGATTTTGCTTGCCTCCTTGCTAATGCTTATATTCCCTTCCCAGTGCACTTTCTCCACACAGAAGAACAGAAGCCCGGGGAGCTCCTGCTGTGCCTGTTTTCACAGCTCATGGAACCAGAGAACACCATCTCATTCCAGGGGCCATGACAATCCCCAAACACTTTCAGATTGTTCTGCTTGAGTTAAATTCCTACCCCAGAGGCAGGGAGGTGGGGGCCCCAGGATTGACACCTTGAAAGAATAAGAGTAACTCCATCTTGTAAGAGGCAGCCATCTTAGAGCTCCTTTGTTCTCAGAATACCTATTCCTAGCCTATCACCACTAAGCAAGGCACTTACCCCATCAGGTGATCTAAGCCGAAATTAACCATTCCACGGAGGCCTAACCAATGAGCACCAAGGAGCATTTAAAATAACCAATCATACTCCCCACACTCCGGAAGTCCCCCAGCCCCTGGTTACCACAATAAAACTCCCACCTCCCCAACTCCCTCCCACCTCGGCAACCCAGAGATGGGGGTCCTCAGAACACTCCCGCTGCTTAGGGTACCCTGAAGGCCCTGGCTCGAGCTTGAATAAAGGCTCTTTTGCTTTTGCATCATGTCTCCCTGGTGGTCTTTGGGGATTACGTGATCTGGACACAACAACCCTAAGGTTTGGGGGGAAGTTTCCCAAAGGAAATATTGGATGCCCTCACAAAAAGGCGAAGAAATGTTGGGTATGAAAAAACAAAGAAAGAACAGATGTGCATTTCACCTGGCCTCAACCAGCAAAGCTGACTTCCCCATTCAATTGAATCAGAAATTGCTTTGCTCTACATAAATTTGTTAACAAACTTCATTCCTGAAAAGAACTAACACAGGTTGTAAATCCACTCTACTCTAAGCTGTTGTGCAGACATTTGAACACTGAGGACAACCTAGGTGACTGATGCCTCCTTTTACCCAGAAGGTGATTGAGACTAAGGCTCCTTCTGTGCTGGTGACCACACAGCCTGAAACTGGAGGCCCTAGAGTCAAATACATTCCTGCCTAACTCATTCCACAACCAAAGAGTTACACTTCTTTTAGCAACTTTGAAGTCAAAGGAAGAGTTGCTTAATGTCCTTAAACAGATGGTGGGCACAGCCATAAAGCCTGTGATGATCAATCAATCAGTCAGCAAATATTTGTTAAATACTCACTACTGTGAGTCCACAACAAGAATCCTGAAGCTAAAAAGGAGACCAGGGGCCTAGTCTCTGCCTGAAAAATGGTTACAATAAATTTGGCAAAACAAAACAAATATGTATTTAAAAAAAAAAAAAACCTTCAGGTTTAGACCATATTTATAATATAACCTTCAGTGCGATTTGTCACTCTGGGGGTTCCAAGTCATCCCCTGTAGAATTCAAGCTCCCTGAGAAGAGACAGCTGACCTTTTTTGGACATCCTAGTTGTAATTATTCCCCAAACATCTCTTGATCGGTGACTAATGCAGACTCTGATTATGAGGAGTTTCACAGAAAATATGTTTTGAGGTGCATTCACAAAATAATCTAGGGATAAGTAAAAAAAGAAGAAGAAGAAGGAAGGTGGGCATTCTATGCATGTGTGAGGAATGCTGAGAGGACCAAGAGTAATGTGAGAATCAGCAAAGGGTGGGAGTGGGTGTGGTGTGCATGAGGGACAAGTGAGCTGACCGGGCAGAAGTGGGTGCTGCTCACATCACCCCCAAACCAGGTTAGCTCACGATTTTCAGCAGCACAGTCAAGTTTTCCAAAGTTCTGGGCCACCGTCCTTTATTTGCAAGATGAGAATAGAGTCCATAATCTTCTCTAGCTCTTTCCCTCCTCCTCGTGCAAAGAATCACACGTTTCCTGATGATTAAATTCACTGGAGAAAAGAGCAGGTTCAGAATCAGACTGGGGGTGGTCAAGGAATCTGTATGTTTTTAGAAGTTCCGCAGGGGAATGAACAGCCAGGTTCGGAGACCACTTTGTAAATGAAGGATGCTAAGTGTGCACACGCGCACACACGCACACAGTCTTCCCTAGTGTAAAATTCCTACGTTTACATGAGAAATTTGTGTGAACAGTCAAGTGGAAAACGATTAAGAGAGATCTTGAAGGTCAGAAAGGTTCCCTGCCTCGAGTGAAAACTGTGCTTTTGTGAGTTGGTGCTGCAAGTTTGGGCTGTCACCTCTTTCAAAAGCTCACTCAGGTCTGGAAAGGACGACTTGTACCCCACTGAGGTCTGCTCTTCCAACAAGAAAGCTCTGGCTCTTTCCCCTCCTTTCTCCTGCGGACTCACGGAAGGACACTTTTTGAGCAAGAACTAGCCTTCTCCTACGGGCGCTCCCGTGGGGGGACCGGCCTTAGTTCTGAAAACCCTGGAGCGCTTAGATTCAAAAGCTCCCGAACAAAAGCCAACAGCCACCTGTCTGTCCCGCAGCCCTTTACCAAAGGTGACTTCCGTGGGCTTCTAAAACACTTTAAAAAACAATTAGTCACTTCCCCTTCCTCGCCCGCACAGTTAGGCAGGCAGCGGTGGAGCGCGCGCTCGGGACCTGTATTTATTTAGTGATTAGCCCAGCACTTTGATTTTAGGGCAAAAGCGAGCCAGACAGTGAGACTGACGTAAGGATCAAAAAGGCCACCTATCGGTCGCCGGGACGCCCGCCTCGCTCCCCCATAACGTCCCTGCTTCTCTGCGTTGGGCTTTGGTGGACTCTTTCCTAGGCACGCCATGTATCCCCTCCATTATTCGCAGCGGGCTCGGAGGCCGCGGGCCGCAGCCGTCGGGCCCCGTGCGTCTGGAGCGTCCCCGGAGCACTCGGCTCTCGGCGCTCGTCAGGGTGGCCCGGGCGCAGGGAGGGCGGGGACGGAGTCGGCACGAGGCGCGCGGCCGCGGGCAGGAGGGAGGGCCGCGCGGGGCAGCCGGGCCGGGCGGGGTGCGGGCTGCGCTGACGTCACCGGGCGCGCAATTCGGGCCGCAGCGCTTTAAAACACGGCCGCGCCGGCGGAGATGCTGCCGCACACCGCGCGGGCCGCCTGCAGCAGCGAGCGCTCCGCGCCTGCAGCCAGGGCTGCTCCGGAGGCCGCCGTCCCCGCGGCTCGCTCCTCCGTGCACCCGTCCGGGGCCAGGCCCGCGGCGCCCCGCGCTGCCCTCCGCCAGCGTCCGCCTCGCGGCCCCCTCCTTCGGGCACTATGGACGCCTCCCGGCTCCGCGCGCTCCTGTCCTTGCCTGTCCTGCTGCAGCTGGCGGCCGCGGGCGGCTCGCCCAGGTCGGGTGCGCTGCCGCGGGGCTGCCCCGCACACTGTCACTGCGAGCCCGACGGCAGGATGCTGCTCAGAGTGGATTGCTCCGACCTGGGGCTCTCCGAGCTGCCCTCCAACCTCAGCGTCTTCACCTCCTACCTGTAAGTGCCCCCGCTTGCTCCCAGAGGGAGGCGAAGAGGGGAAGGAGGGCTGGCCCAGGTCAGGCCTGGGGGCTCCCCCGTGCCCGCCTGCGCTGGAGGGGCCGGAGACTTCGCCAGAGGCGTCCTGGCCTGACCTGTCTGGGTCCCCAGAGAAATGCACGTGTCTCCGGGGACAGCGTGCTCATCTCTGCGCCCGCAAAGAATGCAACCCCGGAAAGCTCAGGCGCGCCGCAGCTTCCCGCCCCGCGCCCTGGCCCGCCGGGCCGCGTTCCGCGGAGTGCGGGAGGGTGCGTGCGCGGTGGGCGTGTGTGTCCCGGCGCCCGAGCCCTGCGGCGGGGTGCGCGGCGGGTCCCTGCGTCTCGTTGCGTTCCTCGGAGAGGTGGGTTGCAAAAAGTTTGCGCCAAAGGGCAACCCACCAGCCCAGTTCTAGAGGCCCTATTCTGCACCCTGGCACTGTGGCGAGATGTAACCTTTTTCCTTCCTTCCTTCCCTTCTTTCCTTTTTTAACGACGTGATTAAAATGTAGCAACCGCAAACCTCGATTCGAGCTGCCAGAACGTTATCTCTACCTTTGGCTGCCCGCGCCGCCCTTTCAAGTGCCCGCGGCCGCGGGGTAATCTTTAACCATCTCCTCCCCCGGGAAGTGGCTGACGGCTGCGGGGCGGGCGGGGTAAACAGCCGCCGACGGCCCAAGGGAGACCTGGAACTCGCTGTCGTCCCTTGGGGATCTTCCCGTCCCTTCTGCCCACCACGCTCTCCAAAGCCCTGGCCGCGGAGACGAGGCAGAGGCTCATTTCATAATTTAGTCTTGGCCCCGAGGGTAACAGGTGGTTGGGTGGGGAAGGTGACCACGGTCTCGAGATCAAGGTGCCCACTCTCCCACCCCCGTGGCGTCAAGATCCTGGGGCTCCGTTCCTTTGGGCAGAGGCCAGGGTCTAAGCTGGCCTGGAAAACGCGCGCTGGTGACCACAAACTGAAACATTTAGGTTTTAATTCAAGACCTTGCAGTGAGCCCACCCCAAGCCGGTGCAATCGCGGTTTTCGGCTCCTCTGATGTACCTTGGCAGGGACGAGTTGGGATGTTTGTGAACTCGTTCGTTCTTTCCTCTGTTTAGTTGTTTTCCAGAGGGAAGAAGCACGCAGAAGCTTGCACAACGTTTTCCACTAGGTAGTGGTTCTTCTTATGGAGACAGTGAGAAAAAAGAAGGAAAAAATAACTTTTTTGAAAACTTGCTTTAATATTGCATTTAAAGAAAGGGGCCACTAGATTTTAGTATTAGTAGGTGGCAGTCACCTCCTCATCTACCATAAAACTGTTTGGGGCACATTTTCTTTACAGAAAGGATTATGGAATTATTCCCCATCAGATCTCCCCTCAATTGCTGTCACTGCAGAAGGTAGTGACAAGTTTCCAGGGCTGTGAGTCCGCCTCCTTGCGGAGTTCATGCTCTCAGAACTCACAAATCTCCTCCTGAACGGCCGCCTCTACTGCAAAGCGGAACGCTCATCGCAGCCTCCCTGGTTTAAGTGTGAAAGTCAGGTTGGGGGATCCCGTGTTCTCCGGCTTGGTTGCCGGGAGCGCCCTGAAATGTTGGTCCCTCACTGAACCTGTACTTGGATCATACGTTTATGATAAAACATGTTTAAGAATACAGAAAATAAGTTTAATAGTGTCAGGAGTATTTTTTTCTCCCACTTGAAAGAATAAACATTCGTTAGGCTTCTGTTACTTAGAGTTGTCATAAAATTCTGCTTGAAACCATTTCCCACGTACCTCAAATGCATTTAACTGCATCCTCCATGGCTGGGTAGGACTGTCTACTGCATACTGCCAGGGTTCCGATCTGTAGATAGGGAGCCGATCTATCTATCTGTCTGTCTATCTGTCTATCCATCCATCCATCTATCCATCCGTCCGTCCGTCCACAGTATAGACACATAACCGCTTGCAGTTAAGATACCCTTCAGAAGTTAACTGTTAGGTTATGTTCTTGTTGTTTGATAAGGGAAAATTTTCTCAGAGCTCTATAAAACATTAAGCTCAGCGTGTCTGTGAGAAGTGATACACCAAGTGTTAAATGTTTGCTTTTAATGTAACCATTAGAACTTCAACACATGTCCGAAAATATGAGTGCTGAATGTGGAAATCAGTCTTGAAGTAAATAAGCACCTGATGCCCTTCTCCATGTGTGATTTCCTGATCTGGTCTCCTTAAATAGTGCGAAGTGCCAGGAGCCATGGGAAGCCCGTCCATCCTGGGATGTTTTGTTTTTGCAACCACAGGAACTCTCCGCAGACAGGAAGGGCAGATGACGCCCTCTTTCGGTTACACCTGGTATTATCTGTCTTCAGTTGTGTGGTCATAACCTGAAATTTTGACCTATTCATACTCAGCTGAATAAGTATGTGTTTTGCTGATTTTATTGTTTTGAGGAATAATGTCCTTTGCTCTTGAAAAGGGAATATGAAGTTACGTCCCCACTTCCCTGGGGTCCCGTAGTAATTAGACTTCGATGAAAAAGTTGCAGTGTGCGGGGACTGCTGTGAGTGAAAGGCCAGCACTACTGTTTTTTACTATTTATAGAAGATGATCACCATTTATTTAGTCAAAAACGTTATCTCATAATCGTCCCTCAAAAGAAAGAAAATAAAGAACAAGCATTTCATTTTCTTAGGTTGACACTGGTGATTTCCAGCTGTCCACGTGGGCCACACTCTGATCGCCGACCAGTCAGACTTGTAGGTAGAGAAAGGTTCCTAGAAGAGCAATTTAGGTTCCATTTTATAATCTCTCTTCCCAAAAAAGTGAAATCTTAAGCCAGTCCAAACATTAATATTAACCCTTTTCTTAATCGGACTATTGAACATAGTGGCAACCCTAGAAAAATCTCAATCTCCATCTCAATCTCTTCTCTCTTTCGCCCCATACTCCCCGTGGTGATGGACACTGATTTTACTAACAGGGGCTAATCAAGTTCACTCAGCAGAACATGAGAACACACCAAAGTCGAGATGTGAAAAGCAGGCAATTCCTGTTTACAGTGTTTAATACATCTCAATCTGCCAACTGGGGTCTGTCAGAAGTAAAGTAGGTCTAGCGTCTAATCTTGGTGAAGGTAAATCATTTTCACGCATCGGGTGGATGTTTTTGCTAGGAGGGTCCTACAGGTAAACTCCTCTATTCTCCTTTGCTGTGCCTTTCACCTGGTTAGCATGGCGTCCAGGCAGGAAACTGAGTCTTAAGGAACATCCTAATGAAGTACATGCACTTTTCTCTATTGCTCTAGAACAGCCAATTTTATTTTTAAAGAATACTGACTTTTTCTTTGCTGTTGCTTCAAGGCATGAACTTTTCATCCATAAGCGAATTTATGTTGTATAAACCAAACAAACTGAAAGAAAAGGATTTTTTTTTTTATTTTATGTTGTTTGGTTACTTTTCCATATGTACCTTTGAAACCAAATTTAACTTACACAAAATTAGTAAAACTGATGTTAATAAGAACTGAACAAAAACCTCAATTAGTTAAATTAGGTTCAGCCCTGGTATCCTCCATGTGTTTTAAGCACTTCAACACAGTTTCAGAATTAAAGACCATATTTAGAATCTTCTTTGAAAATGGTTTAATATAGTTCTGCTGCTCTTCAAGCAAAGAAAGTTATCTTAAATAAAAGAATTTGTACTTTAGAAATGGTTACAAGATGTTAACTTTTATAACAGTCTTAACATTTAGATCAATTGCAAAAATTATACAGTTTTGTTTACAACCTACTTTTCAGATTTGTTTAAAATATAATGCTGTCAATAACTTTTTTGCATTTCAATGAAGTCATCTCTTTTTCTCCTGGATTCCTGGTTGGTTGGTTTGTTTAGTAGTGTTTTTGTGATGGGGCAATTATTTAAACTGATTGACTAAATTAGTCTCTGTAATTTTTTAAAGAAGTGAGTTATGATCCAAACAATTTTGTGGCATAAATTTACAACATACATTTTATTGAATGCGTTTAACATATGTATGGCAGAGTTTTGTGACTAGAATGAATTTTCGTACATAATAAACAACATCTTCAGTTTTTTTCTTTCCTTATTATGCCTTTCCTTCGAAATAAAGGAGTTCTGATGAAATAACAAAAGGTAGCAATCATAAATGAGTGAGAAGATTGGAATCCAGAAATGCATAGTTAAATAACATCATGTTTTGGTAGCAGACCACCCGGTCACACTGGGATGTTTGTAAAGAAGTTCAGAAACATAAAACTGGTCTATGATTTCTTACAGTTTAAAAGTTTCTTATCTGTGCTATTGGATTCTTTTAAATTTCTAAGGCATGTAGCTGTGAAAGGCATAGAAGTATCAGAGTAAACAACTGAATAAGTCTATCATAAAATTAAAGATGTCACAGAATATTATAATTTTATAACTGATAGCTAAATTTTGACTTACCTTAGTAAAACATGTTTTGCATTTCTTCTATTAAATTCATTTATTTTATCTATAAATTTAGGTATGTTTCCAAATAATCTAAATCACATGCCCTAAGACAGAAATGAAACACGGTGGTGAATTCTGCATTGAGTAATTGTGTGAAGTAATTTTTTTTGTTTGATTCACTTATGTGTGTACATAAATTTAGAGTAAAACTAAAATGGCACATTTCCTTGTGAACACCTCCTAGTGGATAAATTGGAGTCTTCATGACAAGGCAGATTTGTTCCTTTAAGAATTAAGTTCCTCACCCCTGCTGCATGTTTTTTTTTTTTTTAATAGAGTCTTATTTTGCAGTAGAGTTGCATCAGACTGCATTAAAACCACTGCTGCATTATGTACCAAACAAAATGAGGTGATTATCTAGTCTTGTTGCTGTTTTTGATGTACCGTAGTAGAATTTCATTTGTTAAATCTGCCCGTGAGTTCCAACACATCGCAACTGTATTATTCCCAGATTTGTCAGCTTCAATCCTAATTTTTATTTAGACACTATCAACACCAACTATATGCCCCATTTTGCCTATGGAACTCGTTATCTATGGGGAAGGCAGCATTTCACATGTTTCAGTGGGGACTTTTCCATTAAAATTCTCAAAACTTAAAAATGGAAGCAGACCCATTCTTAAAATCTGTGGCAATTTCTTCCACTTCTACTAGTTAATTTTTCTGTTATACTGATGAAGCCCAACGGGAATGCTTTGCTTGACTCTAGAACAGGGGTCCTCAAACTATGGCCTGCGGGTCACGTGTGTTGGTGTGAATTGTATTTGTTCCCTTTTTGTTTTTTACTTCAAAATAAGATATGTGCAGTGTGCATAGGAATTTGTTCATAGTTTTTTTTTTTTTAAACTATAGTCCAGCCCTCCAACAGTCTGAGGGACAGTGAATTGGCCCCTGTTTAAAAAGTCTGAGGATGCCTGCTCTAGAAGGTAGAAGAACGGTAGTCATTCGACTTAAAGAAATGGAATAAAGTCATCTAGTCATAGTTCCAAAAGGACTTTTTACAGGGTGTAGCATTAGTGGGGGGACAAAAGATGCTTCCTGAGCAGGAGGGCCTCCTCACAGCCTCATGTACCCGTTCTCTTCCCAGTGCTGAAGTCTGGAGCTGGAGATGCTGACATTTACTTTGAGTTTATGCAAGGAAGCAACCCCCGACCGTGAAAACAGCCTCCTGAAAGTCAGATGGAGTGATGGGCTCTTTCCCTCAGAGTTTATTCTCCTCTCCTGGCTGGGAGCAACTCCAGGGCAGGAAATTTTCCACTTTATATCCCAAGTGCCCACACCTGACTCTTAGGGGATGAACAGTGAATATTCGTAATGTCCAGTTGAATACCGTTGGCTGAACCCGCTGCTGAAATCCCGTGGCTGAAAGATCAGAGAAAAACAAATGAGAATGACCAGTCTACAAGTAACAAACCATGCAAAGCTGCTGGTACCCCAAATCGTAGCTCCTGCCCCATTTGAAATACAGCCGCATAGCGTTCAGCTTGAAGGATGCAACACGATGCTGGTTTTAATACACACCAGAATTTACATATCTAAATTATTTTATTATTGTAATAGCAGTAATCATCATAGCAACTGATACTGACATCGTGCTTCTGGGGTGTCAGGCACTATATCACATTCTACTCCGCCATGTGGCCCCAACTTTATGATGTGGGCACACTATTCCTTCTCCTAATTTGGGGGCATGGAAGCTTATTCCAAGGGTATTTTCATTGCTCAAAATATTTTTGGACCTCTCTGAAGTTATCTTCAGGGCCAGTTTACCAGCAACACAAGAAAAGCAGCTTTCTAATTTGCGCTTGTGTCTCATAATAATTGTAACCAGTGCTCAAGTATTTCACCCCGCTTTTCTTCTTAAGGAGCACAGTTTATGAAGCTCTAATACCAGAAATGTTTTCAGGGACTTCCAGGGCAAAATGCAGTTCTTGATTTTTAGTAAGATAACCATTATATTGTATAGTTTCAGGCCAGTATTTGAAATTTAGTAAGTCTCTTTTTATATATCCATTTTTATACCATAAGAAGAACTTTACTTTTCTCCAAGTCAGAGATTAGTAGCTGCCAGGATACTGTAAAGAGTGATCTGTAGATTAGAAACCTCTTAGGCAAGAATGAAACCTTTTTTCTGTGACCAGGTCGATGTGTCAAATGAAGTAGCTGCATTCACTGAGACTATCTCTCAGAGAGATGTGAACTTTCTTAACAGGAGAATTTGATCTGACTTTGT
Organism: Perodicticus potto; assembly: GCA_963574655.1. Taxonomy (NCBI): domain Eukaryota; kingdom Metazoa; phylum Chordata; class Mammalia; order Primates; family Lorisidae; genus Perodicticus; species Perodicticus potto. Next base: position 10,879 of record CAUYRH010008727.1, read on the forward strand.
ACTCACCTGTAAAATGGAGGAGATTAGATAGTGTCAAAAAGGTGGCATAATGTCATTCGTTAGATCCAGAATAGAGAATAACTTCAAAGTTTTATCAATGTCCTTAACATATATTTTAAAACTATGTACGGTTTAACAATTGGGCAGACTTGTGTGTCAACAAGAAATCTGAAGGAGTCAGAAAAAACTCTCCTTCAAAACAAGAAGATGCTTTTCTGAATTAATTTAATTTCTTCAGTCCTTCAATTCACTTGCTACGATTAACCTGATACATGTTAATAATATGTTGTATTACAAAGTCAGCTTGAAAAACTACTAGGTGACCAATTAGTTACAAATTATAGATACACCTAAGTGTGATTCCACCAATCACCCTCCCCCCATCCACCCTCCCCCCTCCCCTTCCCTCCCTTGCGCCCCTCTCCATTTCTTGTGCTATAACTGGGTTTTAGCCTTCATATGAAAGCTATAGATTAGCTTCATAGTAGGGCTGAGTACATTGGATACTTTTTCTTCCATTTTTGAGATACTTTGCTAAGAAGAATATGTTCTAGCTCCATCCATGTAAACATGAAAGAGGTAAAGTCTCCATCTTTCTTTACAGCTGCATAGTATTCCATGGTATACATGTACCACAATTTATTAATCCATTCGTGGGTCGATGGGCACTTGGGCTTCTTCCATGACTTAGCAATTATGAATTGGGCTGCAATAAACATTCTGGTACAGATATCTTTATTGTGATGTGGTTTTTGGTCTTCTGGATATATACCTAGTAAAGGAATTATAGGATCTAATGGCAGATCTATTTTTAGATCTCTAAGTATTCTCCAAACATCCTTCCAAAAGGAATATATTAGTTTGCATTTCCACCAGCAGTGTAGAAGTGTTCCCTTTTCTCCGCATCCACGCCAGCATCTCTGGTTTGGGGATTTTGTTATGTGGGCTAATCTTACTGGAGTTAGATGATATCTCAAGGTAGTTTTGATTTGCATTTCTCTGATGATTAA
>CAUYRH010008728.1:0-23129 GCA_963574655.1 Perodicticus potto
CAGGGTGGGCAAAGGACTTGAAGAGAAACTTCTCTAAAGAAGAGAGGCATGGCTCGGCGCCTGTGGCTCAACGGGCTAAGGCACCAGCCATGTACACCTGAGCTGGCGGGTTCGAATCCAGCCCGAACCCGTCAAACAACAATGACGGCTGCAACCAAAAAATGGCCGGGCGTTGTGGTAGGCGCCTGTGGTCCCAACTACTTGGGAGGCAGAGGCAGGAGACTCACTTGAGCCCAGGAATTGGAGTTTGCTGTGAGCTGTGATTTCACAGCAATCTACCCAGGGTGACAGCTTGAGGCTCTGTCTCGAAAAAAAAAAAAAAAAAAAAGAGGCGTACGGCCTACATACACATGAAAAAATGCTCACCATTCTTAATCATCAGAGAAATGCAAATCAAAACTACCTTGAGATATCGCCTAACTCCAGTAAGATTAGCCCACATAACAAAATCCCAAAACCAGAGATGTTGGAGTGGATGTGGAGAAAAGGGAACACTAGGAATGATTTTTAAAAGGCATCTAGATGTGAACATTCACACATCCTATGACCCAGCAGTTCTGCTTTCTGAATGCAACAGAAATGCATATGTATATTCACTGAAAGATGGATCCAGAAATCTGCACAGCACTGCTATATAGTAACCAAAACAGCTCACATAACCATCAACAGTGGAATGTGTGAAGAAATGTGGTATAGGCTCGGCGCCTGTGGCTCAAGTGGCTAAGGCGCCAGCCACATACACCTGAGCTGGCGGGTTCGAATCCAGCCTAGGCCTGCCAAACAACATTGACAGCTGCAACCAAAAACTAGCCAGGCGTTGTGGTAGGCGCCTGTAGTCCCAGCTACTTGGGAGGCGGAGGCAGGAGAATAGCTTGAGCCCAGGAGTTGGAGGTTGCTGTGAACTGTGATGCCACAGCACTCTACCCAGGGTGACAGCTTGAGGCTCTGTCTCAAAAACAAACAAACAAAAAAGAAATGTGGTATATTCACACATTATTATACAGTGGTGAGAACGAAGGAACATGGTGAATGAATCCCACAAACATAATGCTGAGTGAAAGAATATCTACCATAGGGGAAAAAAAAAACAAAGAATACCTTCCACAGGGTTCTATAATATAAAGTTCAAAAACAGGCAAAACTAATACAAAGTAAGACAAGATAGAATAGTGTTACCTTTGTAGGAAGTTTCTGGGCTACTGATAATCTGTTTTTCATCTAGATCAGTGGCTCTCAACCTTCCTATTGCCGCGGCCCTTTAATACAGTTCCTGTGGGTGGCGACCCACACGTTGAGAACTGCTGATCTAGGGGCTGAGGGCTTGCTTTTTGTGAAACTTCATCAAGTGGTACATTTATGATTCAATAAAAAGTTCATGTTGGCTGGGCATGGTGGCTTATGCCTGGAATCCCAGCATTTGGGAAGCGAAAGGCAGGAGGGTCACCTGAGCCCAGGGGTTTGAGGTTGCAATGAGTTACGATGACGCTACTGCACTCCATCCTACCAACAGAGTGAGACTGTGTCAAAAAAATTATTTTTAAAAAGAGTATCTAGTCTGTGACCTTCAATTCATAAGTGGGAAGCTAAGGCCAAGAAATAATAAATACTTGCTTAAAATCAATCACCGAATGCTTCTGCTTGTAAATGCTAGTTTGCATAACGGCAAAAGAACGAGGAAATAGAGTGGTACCTGTGGCTCAGTGAGTAGGGCGCCGGCCCCATATACCGAGGGTGGTGGATTCAAACCTGGCCCCAGCCAAACTGCAACAAAAAATAGCTGGGCGTTGTGGCAAACGCCTGTAGTCCCAGCTACTCAGGAGACTGAGGCAAGAGAATCGCCTAAGTCCAGGAGTTGGAGGTTGCTATGAGCCATGACACTCTACTGAGGATGACAAAATGAGTCTCTGTCTCTTAAAAAAAAAAAAAGAATGAGGAAATAAGCAAAAAGGAAAAGAGAAAGAAGTGTCAGCCACTGTTAGAGTTGCCTTGCCACTCATTTTCTCCTTCTTCCTGGTTTCATTGCCTGTTGCCCTGACTCTCTCTTCTCCCTTCTTTTCCAATGCACTTGTGTGTGGACCAATGCTTGGAGCTGCTGCAGCCATTTTTTAGCCATGAGCACAGACGTTCCTGATACATACCTGAGTGGGTAAATGGAAAGAGCCTGTGCCTTTGGTGACATCATTGAACCACTGCACCCAAATCTAGACTTCCTTAAGTAAAAGGTAAGCATCCTTGTGGTCTCAAGTAGTTTAACACTGATCCCTATAACTTGCGACTGAAGTCATCCTTACAGATGCTGAGGACAAGGAATATGAGCAAACAGGAGAAAGTCTAAGCCGACAGCTCACCCACACTGTGGGCTGTTGTGTTCACAGAAGTACCATTCTTCCGTAGCAAGCATTCTCAAAAGGGGAAATATCGCCCCCAAGGGGATGTGGCAAATAAATCTTAGACAGCAAAGTGGTTTTTTGGCCCTCTGAAGCTGAGCTTCCCTCCTCCAATAAAATCGTATTCCTTAGTATTTGACGTTTATAGTTAGGGGGTATTTTAGCTGGTCCAGGCCAGGTTCAAACCTGCCACGCTTGGTGTATATGGCTGGTGCCGTAACCACGGTGCTATGGGTGCCAAACCTAGTTAGGGAGTATTTTAAACCAAATTAACTCTCCCCCTTAATTAAGGAGCAGTAATAATGAAAACCAGGTTGAGAGTGACTCCTCCCATGTCCCTGCCCCAAGTTCCACCCCTCTAGTAGCTCCACAGGCCTGCCCTGCTCTGACTCACCTGGGCTTTGTAACCCAGGTCCACAGACAGGGCCTCACTGCACAGATGTAGGGAGGGTGTGTATACCCAAGGCTTCATCTTTCTGAATAACCTGTGGGTAGTGTAGCAAGACAGAGCTGGAGGCACTACAAGAAAATGATACTCAGTACCCAAGTTATATTAATAGATCCAGGTGAGGTGACTTAAGAACGGCGGGGCTGCCCCCACACCTGCAGCTATATAAGGTAATGACTCATGCTGGCATTTCCCCAGGATTCTCCGATTGGCTGGGTAGGAGGCTTGGCTTTCCCCTCTACGCCCACTGAAGGCTCCCTGTGATGTGGCAGGCAGGACGCCACCACTACCTCAAGAAGAAAGCCACACTCACCACACATTCGCTAATCTGATTTCCTCTGCCTGCTAGAATAGTAAGTAGCCTTTGAACTTAGGCCAATAAATGGAAACTTGTAGAAGTTTTCTCTTTGTTTGAATACTTATTTTTTCCAAAATCTAACTCAGTCTTCTGTGAGCTTTCTGTTTTTTGAGGGGTCGGGGGGGGTTGTTGTTTTTGAGATAGTATCTTTCTGTCGCCCTGGGTAGAGTGAGGTGGCATCATAGCTCACAGCAACCTTAAACTCTCGGGCTCAAGCAATCTTCTTGCCTCAGCCTCCTGAGCAGCTGGGACTATAGGCACTCCCATAATGCCTGGCTACTTTTTTATTTTTAGTAGATATGGGGGTCTCACTCTTGTTCAGGCTGGCCTCGAACTCCTGAGCTTAAGCAGTCCTCCCACCTTGGCCTCCCAGAGTGCTAGGATGACAGGCATGAACCACCGTGCCCAGCCTTCTGTGAGGCTTCTTAAAACACCCTCTTCTGTACTAGCATGAAGGCTTGTTAGGCTCCCAGTTTCTAGTGCACAGGATATATCTTGTTTCCTCTGGGTCAGCATCCTTGTGAGGTTGCCAGTTTCTGAAATTAACTCATTCACCAGTTTCTTGTCATCGAATCAAGGTGGACCTAAGTTCTTCCTGGGAAAAGGCACACATCCCATGCCTCAGGGAGGGATCTTACGGGATTTTGATGATTCTACTAATTTAACACTGTATTAAAAGCAAAGTTCTAGCTTCACCTCAACTACTGAATTGCTGTATGGCTTCAGATTTAAGGTTTGCAACATGACGTTCATTGATCCACCAGTACCACTACCATCCAGAACTCCCTGGGGTCAGTACATGGGTACATGGTTCCGGAAACTTAAGAGGACACCAGAAAGTAAGCCAAGTCACTGCTTACTTGAAAAAATATATAAGGCTGGGTGTGGTGGCTTACTCCTGAAATCCTAGCCCTCTGGGAGTCTGAGGCGGGTGGATTGCCTGAGCTCATGAGTTCCAGACCAGCCTGAGACAGAGCAAGGCCCCATCTCTAAAAATAGCCAGGTGCTTTGGTGGGTACCTGTTCCAGCTACTTGGGAGGCTGAGACAGAAGGATGGCTGGAGCCCAAGCGTTTGAGGTTGCTGTGAGCTATGATGCCACAGCACTCTACTGAGGGCAACTGAGTGAGACTTTGTCTCCAAAAAAAGAAAACAAAATAGAATATATGCTATTAAATCCTCACTTGATATTTTAATGTAACTACTGATGGAATGGTATTTTTTTAAAGCTACTCTCATTTAGACAGCGCCTGTATTTTTCCTAGAGCAGAAAGAACCCTCTTTGTATTTGATGATCTTGCTGTTGGTGGTATTCCATCACACGGTAAAGGACAAGCTACACAGCGTCCTTCCAGCCAAGACCCAGCCAGGCTTGGGCTGGTAGGGCAAGTGAAGGAAGGCGGAAGGAATAGCTCCCACCTGCAGTTCCAGGTGGTACAGAAAGCAAAGGATTGTGCAGAACCAAGTAAAGTGAGGAACCAAGATCAGAAAACCAGAGGAAGGGGTCTGAATTTGTCACTAAAGCAAGGGGAGTGGTAGTAGTGGTAAAAGCAAATGTCAAAGGTGAGAAAAAAGTCATGGTTTAAGAACCAGGAATAAGAGGTGAAGGTAAGTCTTCTAGTGATCCTGAGCAGCATTGGGGTGGGGGCTTTGTTGTAACTGTGAACCTTGTGTTTGCTGGAGTGGGAGGCATGGCGTGACCAGGACAGCCAGACTCAACTATTGTGGAAAGCTTCTCTGAGCTAGCAGAGACTTTGGACAGGGGAAATGACTTCTCAAAATTCCTTCCCCTTCACCCATATAATTTGTTCAAATGAAGCATTAGATTGTAAAGACACCAACTCTATATCCAAAGGCAGAATGCTTACTTGGCTTAGATAGACTCCCCGAGGAAGGATGTGGCTAGCAATAATAATTGCTCTCTCTCCTTTAAAACAAATTTTGTTTAGAGACGGGGGGCTCCGTTGTGCAGGCTGAAGTGCAGTGGCATGATCATAGCTCACTACAACCTGGAATTTTAGGGCTCAAGCAATCCTCCAAAGTGCCTGGGAATACAGGCATGGGCTACCATGCTGGCTAATGTTTTTTTTTCTGTTTTGTAGAGACGGTCTCACTATGTTGCAGAAGCCGTTCTGGAACTCCTGACCTCAACCGGAATTCCTGCCTCAGCCTCCCAAAGTACTGGAATTACAAACTTGAGCTACCATGCTCAGCTCCGCCTCACATTTTAAGCATTTTATTTATTTATTTATTTATTTTGAAACAGAGTCTCACTCTCTTGTCCAAGCTAGAGTGCTGTGGCATCTACCTACCTCAGCAACCTCAAATTCCTGAGTTAAAGCAATTATCCTTCCTTAGCCTCCCAAGTAGCTGGCACTCCAGGCACCCACCACAAAGCCCAGCTAGTTTTCCTATTTTCAGTAGAGACTGGGGGTCTCACTCTTGCTCAGGCTGGCCACCAATTCCTGAGCTCAAGCCATCCTCCCACCTCAGCCTCCCAGAGTGTGAGGATTATAGGCGTGAGCCACCATGCCTGGCCTAATTTAAACTTTTTACTTCGGAATAGTTGTAGATTTCCAGAAAATGTTGCAAAGATAGTACAGAGAGTTTTTGCATATTCCTCACCCAGTAATCTATTAATATCTTATATCATTCTGATACGTCGCTGTTAAACCAAACTTTATTCAGATTTCACTAGTTTTTCCCTAATGTTCTTTTTCTATTTCAAAATCCCATCCAGCCCCTTATTACTTTGAAATTAAAAATAAAAAACCTTTTTAAAGACAACAACAACAACAAAATCCCTTCCAGGAGTCCACGTTCCATTTTGTAGTCGTGTCCTTTCCCTCCTCTGGTCCATGGCAATTTCTCAGGCTTTCCTTGTTTACAGCGATCTGGACAGTTTCGAAAAGTGTTAACCAGGCATTTTGTAGATTGCCCCTCAGTTTGGGTTAGTCTGACGTTTTCCTCGAGGTGAAAGTGGGTTTCTGGGTTTCGACCACGGAGGTGACGTGCCATGCTCATCGCACCATAGCAGAGACGCACACTAAGAACATCACTGAGGAGGTTAAGTTTAATTTCCTGCCTGAGGGAGTGCTTGCCAAGTTTTTCCATTGGTTACTGTACAGTAGTTTTCAGGAGCACATTGCTAAGCTCATTTTTTACCGTTGCTGTTGGAACCCCATTTTAAACTCTTTATTTGAAAAAGAAAGCATGTGATTAAGGCAGGTTGCAAAACATCATCTGAGGAAACAGGATACACCTGCAGCAGCCACTGTGGGCTAATGAGGACTCTGCCTTTGGCGGGAATAGTATTCCTTTTTCTCCTGCCCTTTGGGCCTGATCCTCACAGGTTTAACAGCCCCTAAAGCTGTTGAAAGAGAAATTTCCCACTCAGGGGTCCTCAAACTATGGCCCGTGGGCCACATGCGGTGGTATGAATTGTATTTGTTCGCGTTTTGTTTTTTACTTCAAAATAAAATATGTGCAGTGTGCATAGGAATTTGTTCATAGTTGTTTTTTTTTAAACTATAGTCCGGCCCTCCAACGGTCTGAGGGACAGTGAATTGGCCCCCTGTTTAAAAAGTTTGAGGATGCCTACTTAGGTAAAGTAATTTCTTCCCCCAATCTAATCAAGTAGTGGGGGTCTACTTGGTTAGGGGCTATGGAAGGATTAAGAATTAATACACTCCACACTGGGTGCAGTGGCTCACACCTGTAATCTGAGCACTCTGGGAGGCCAAAGCAGGTGGATTGCTTGAGCTCCGGAGTTCAAGACCAGCCTGAGCAAGAGCAAGACTCTGTGTCTAAAAAAAACCCAAAAAGTAGTCAGGCGCTGGTGGTGGGTGCCTGTAGACCTAGCTACTTGGGAGGGTGAGGCACAAAGATCACTTGAGCCCAGAAGCTTGAGGTTGCTGTGAGCTATGACACCACAGCACTCTACCGAGGGTGCGTGTGGCTCAACGGGCTAAGGCGCCAGCCACGTACACCTGAGCTGGTGGGTTTAAATCTAGCCCAGGCCCGCCAAACAACAATGACAGCTGCAACCAAAAAAATGGCCAGGCATTGTGGCGGGCACCTGTAGTCCCAGCTACTTGGGAGGCGGAGGCAGGAGACTCGCTTGAGCCCAGGAATTGGAGGTTGCTGTGAGCTATGATGCCACAGTACTCTACCCAGGGTAACAGCTTGAGGCTCTGTCTCAAAAAAAAGGAATTAACACATTCCAGATGAATTAAAGATGAAAATATATAAATGAAATATTAGCAGAACATTTATGTAACTGTGGCAGGTAGGGAGACCGTCAGCCACAATGGAAACTGGAAACCTAGGAGCTGTAAAAGAAAAGAAGATATATTTCGCTGAAGGAAAATTAAGGATTCTGATATTAAAAATACCATCTATCCAAAGACAAATTATAAGGAGAAAATTGGGAGTGATAGCTATCGAACACAGGATTTCTTCTGGAGTGATGAAATATTCTAAAGTTGATTATGAAGATAGTTGCGTAAGTCTGTGAATTTAATAAAAACCATTATACACTTTAAATGGATGAATTGTATAGCACAGTAGAACCTCAACGGGCTAAGGCGCCAGCCACGTACACCTGAGCTGGCGGGTTCGAATCCAGCCCGGCCCGCCAAACAACAATGACTGCTGCAATCAAAAAATGGCCGGGCGTTGTGGCGGGTGCCTGTAGTCCCAGCTACTTGGGAGGCGGAGGCAAGAGACTCGCTTGAGCCTGGGAATTAGAGGTTGCTGTGAGCTGTGATGCCACGGCACTCTACCCAGGGTGACAGCTTGAGGATCTGTCTCAAAAAAAAAAAAAAGACAGAGTCTCACTTTGTCACTCTTAGTAGAGTGCTGTGGCATCATAGCTCACAGCAACCTCAAGCTCTTTGGGCTCCAGTGACCCTCTTGCCTCAGCCTTCCAAGTAGGTGGGATTATGGGGACCTGCCACAAAACTCGGTTATTTTTAGAGACGGGGTCTCACACTTGCTTAGGCTGGTCCTGAACTGCTGAGCTCAAGCAATCCACCCACGTTGGCCTCCCAGAGTGCTCGGATTACAGGCATGAGCCACCTTGCCTAGCCTTAGCTGACCTAATTTTCATGGACTGGATATATATATATATATGACCTAGTTCCTTATGTTGACCACCTTCGTATGTTGACCAGTTGTTACAGAGCCTTGGGTGGTCAACTTACAAAGGTTCTACTATATATGAATTAGATATCAATAGTTATTGCCCCCAAAAGGACAAATAGTAACCTAGAGAAAATTATTTGGAAGACAAATAATTGCTTGAGTGCAGGAATTTGAGGTTGTAGTCAGCTTTCATTATGCTGCTCCACTCTAACCTGGGCAACAGGTGAAAAATTTTTTTCAAATATGAAACTTGGTACAAAGGTGAATATTTGTTTTAAAATGAGAAAGTAAATCACAATTATAAGTTTTAAAAAACTGATGGATATCACAAAGTTTTAAAATTATTAACTGCCTGACACAGATCTATATTACTATTTTTCATAGTCTTTCTGGATGCATATGTGCTACTTGAGAGGCTGAGGCAAGAGAATCGCCTAAGCCCAGGAGTTGGAGGTTGCTGTGAGCTGTGTGACACGGCACTCTACGGAGGGCGATAAAGTGAGACTCTGTCTCTACAAAAAAACAAAAAAACTCTACGACATGTATCACTTTCTACTTTAAATAATATGGTATTTATGTGTTACTCCATAGCAACACAGACAGTTTCCATGCACAGTCGTAGACCCACCACACAGCTGTGTCCAACCTCCCTCCTCCACTTCGTAGACACACTCTTATACTACCTCACTTTATCAGACGTATCTTGAAACGTGTCAGCAAGCAAGGTGGGCTCAATGTCACATAATTTGAGGTGAACTATAGGATCATTTCCAATTTTTGAAAAAATTCCAATTTTACTTCTGATTAGAATTTTCTTTTTTACTTTAGAATTGTGTCTTTTTGCTATTAACTGTGGAATATGACATATATTGATAACTGAAGGTGATATATTCTCAGCATCTTCCTTTTGATGATACTCTTAGGAGATTTTTTTTTTTTTTGTAGAGACAGAGTCTCACTTTATCGCCCTTGGTAGAGTGCTGTGGCATCACACAGCTCACAGCAACCACCAACTCCTGGGCTTAGGTGATTCTCTTGCCTCAGCCTTCCGAGTAGCTGGGACTACAGGCACTACACCCGCCACAATGCCCAGCTACTTTTTTGTTGCAGTTAGGCCAAGGCCAGGTTTAAACCCGCCATCCTCAGTATATGGGGCCGGTGCCCTACTCACTGAGCCACAGGTGCCACCCAGGAGATTTTTTTAATACTCTGAATATAAAGTATAGCATAGTCTGAATCATATGGATGACCATTACTTAACCAACAAACGAAACGAACATCAGCTCCTACATTTATATTTGCTTAAGATCAAGAAATTGCCAAATATTTCAACTTTAATTTCCTTCCTTCCCTCCTTCTTTCCTTTCTTTTTTTAGACAGAGTCTCACTCCATCACCCTGAGTAGAGTGCTGTGACATCATCATAGTACACAACAACCTCATACTCTTAGGCTCAGCCTCCCAAGTAGCTCCAACCTCAAGGTGCCCGCCACAACGGCCAGCTAGTTTTTCTATTTTTTAGTATAGAGGGTCTCACTCTTGCTCAGGCTGGTCTTGAACCCCTAAGCTCAAGCAGTCCACCCACCTTGGCTTCCCAGAGTGCTAGCATTATAGGTGTGAGCCACTGGGCTTTAATTTTCTTATGCTGATAATAAAAGAACAGCAGCTGGCTTACCATGTGTAAACTTTCCCCAAGTAAGAACCATCTGCTCATTTTTGGGGGACCTGGGGCAAGAATACAGATGCAGGCTCACCTTCTGTAGTCTAAATATTTAAAAGTTACAAATCAAGATAATAAATATATATAAAACTATGGTTTTGAAATGACTGAAAGTTGGCTAAATATCAAAGCCAACTAACTTTATGATTTTTTCATGTTTTCCGTTGATATTTGATATAAGAATATTCATAGCTCATAAATTAGTTTAAATTTATACCATACAATTTCTCTCTTTTTTTTTTTTTTTTTTTTTTTGAGACAGAATCTCAAGCTGTTGCCCAGGGTAGAGTGCCGTGGCATCACAGCAACCTTCAACTCTTGGGCTCAAGTTATCCTCTTTTCTCAGTTTTTTTTTTATTTTGTAGTTTTAGTAGAGACGGGGTCTTGCTCTTGCTCAGGCTAGTCTCAAACTCCTGAGCTCAAGCAATCCACCCACCTTGGCCTCCCAGAGGGCTAAGATTACAGGCGTGAGCCACTTCACCCAGCCACCATACAATTTCTTTTCTTTGCCTTTTTTTTTTCTTAGAGACAGTGTCTCACTGTGTCACCCAAGTGCAGCGGCACTATCATAGCTCACTGCAGCCCCAATCTCCTGGGCTCAAGCAATTCTCCCAGCTCAGCCTCCTGAGTAGCTAGAACCACACGTTCTCACCCACCATACCCAACTGATTTTGTGTGTGTAGATGGAGGGTCCCACTGTGTTGCCCAGGCTGGTCTTGTACTCCTGGACTCAAGTGATCCTCCTGTCTTGCCTCCCCAAATGCTGGGATTACAGGCGTGAACCACTGCACCTGGTTTGTAGAATTTCTTTTTTTCACCTTTATATGCGTAAAAAATTAATTACATTATTATACAAGTACAAGATTTTTCACCAATGGTGTTCTATTGACAATAGAGCCAATTGGGCAAATTTTCTTGTGTGAGTATAGTTCTTAATTATTTATTAGTTGAAATTTGGAGGAAACATGTTCTCTGGTAAGGAAACAATTGTATTTGCCAGTTAAATTTTTTTTTCTCTCTCTGTCTTTTTTTTTTAGGTAGAGTCTCCCTCTGTCCCCTTGGGTAGAGTGCAGTGGCGTCATCACCACTAGCCACTAGCTCACAGCAACCTCAAACTCTTGGGCTCAGGGGATCCTTTTGACTCAGCCTCCCCGATAGCTGGGATTATAGGTGCCTGCCACCACACTTGGCTAGCTTTTCTACTTTTAGTAGAGACAGGGTCTTGTTCTTGCTGAGGCTGGTCTTGAACTCTTGAGCTCAAGAAGTCCACCTGCCTTGGCCTAGCAGAGTGCTAGCCAATTAAATTTTTAAAGCAATGTTTAGATTCAGAAATGAATCACAAATTTTACACATATTAAAACACTGTGATGGGGGGGCTCACTGCGGCCTCTTCTCTTTGGTGCTAGTTGGCCATCTTCTGGCTGCATGCTCACATGACCTCTGTGTATGCTCCAGGAGAAAGAGCCATCAAACCCTCTAGTGTTTCTTCTAATAAGGACCCTAACCTATCAGATCAGAACCCCATGCTTATGACCTCCTTCAACCTTAATTACTGTCATGGAGGGCCCATCTCCAAATATAGCTATAGCGAGGGTAAGGGCTTCCACATATAAATCTTAGGGTGACACATTCAGGCCATAAGACATATGATAAATTATCATCAACGGAATATCAGGGTATAGTTTACTCTTGTTATAAATTATCATTTAGATTGCAACTTTTATTATTTATTTATTTATTTTTTGAGACAGAGTCTCACACTGTCACCCTCATGGCAAAGTGCTGTGGTGTCACAGCTCACAGCAACCCACCACTCTTGGGCTTAAGTGATTCTCTCGCCTCAGCCTCCCAAGTAGCTGGGACTACAGGCGCCTGCCACAACACCTGGCTATTTTCTGTTGCAGTTGTCATTGTTGTTTTAGCAGGCCTGGGCCGGGTTCAAACCCACCAGCCTCGGGTGTTTGTGGCTGGTGCCATAACCACTGTGCTGTGGGTGCTGAGCCTATTTTTTATTTTTTGAGATAAAGTCTTGCTCTGTTGTCCAGGCTAGAGTGCCATGGTGTAAGCCTAGCTCACAGCAACCTCAAACTTCTGGATTTAAGTGATCCACCTGCCTTAGCCTCCTGAGTAGCTAGGACTACAGGCGCCTGCCACAGTGCCTAGCTGATTTTTTGTATTTTTAGTAGATACAGGGTCTCACCCTTGTTCAGGCTAGCCTCAAACTCCTGAGTTGAAGGGATTCCTCACCCCTCACCTCACCTTGGGCTCCCAGAGGGCTAGAATTACAGGTGTGAGCCACAGTGACCAGCCCAGTTCTCAGCTTGTTTTGATTGATTATTCTCATTATGGATTGTGTTTTCCTGCCTTTTTGTATGTCTGGTGATCTGCTTAGATGACAGACATTGTGGACACTACTTTGTTGGATGCTAGGGTTTTTAGTATTCATATAAATCCTCTTCTGGTTTGTTATATCCTGTGAAACAGTGTTGGGAGATGGGCCTAATGGGAGATGATTAGGTTGTGAGGGTTCTGCCCTTGTGAATGTATTAATGCCCCTTATAAAAAGGGCTTGGTGGAGTGCGTTTACTCTCTCCTGCTCTTCTGCCTTATGGGACACAGAGTTTGACCCGTTTTGTCCTCTTCCCTTCTGTCATGTAAGAAGACAGCCAGAAGGCCCTCACCAGATGCTGGTGCCTCGATCTTAGACTTCCCAGACTCCAAACTGTAAGAAATAAATTTGTGTTCTTTATAAATTACCCAGTCTCAGGTATTCTTTTATAGCAGCACAAAACAGATTAAGACATAGCAGGAGCCTGCAAAGCATTATTTGACTAAAATATTAGATCAAAAGCAGTGAAAAAGCAAAAGTAGGATTCTGGCCTGCACGTGCCAAAGCATCCTATAAACAATGACAGTTTGTATTTCCAGTGCCTGGCATAACATGATTAATTAAATGTTTATTAAATGACTGAAAGGGCACATTTCAGGTCGAATTAAAGATCAGTCAGGAGGTATACTGCTTAGCGCTCTTCCAGCCAGTTTGAGGATACTAAAATGTACTGGAAACCCAGGACTTTAGAGGTCACAAAGAAGCAGGTGACATGAAGCATTACACTCCACCCATGCAGCCATTCTCCACAAGAAGTTTAGTGCATTTGGACAGTCCTCTCTATAGCTCTTTGAAACGCCAAGGTTTGATCTATTTAATAAAAAGATAAACCAGTGGCAAAATATATGTGTAAATCCCTTACTTTTTAAAGTAAATCAATTTAGTCAATAAAAAATATCTAATCTACAGCCGGGCATTGTGGCGAGCACCTGTAGTCCCAGCTACTCGGGAGGCTGAGGCAAGAGAATCGCCAAAGCCAAGGAGTTGGAGGTTGCTGTGAGCTGTGTGACACCACAGCACTCTACCAAGGGCGATAAAGTGAGACTCTGTCTCTACAAAAAAAAAAAAAGAAAATTTCTAATCTAAACCTCACCCACTCTTCCTCTCCTCACCCGACCTAAGGAGGCACCCTTTCTATTCCCCTATGGAGAAAGAGGCAGGGTGTCTAATGCCCTCATGTCTGTGCACCCACCTGGTCTGCAGACTGTGAACTAGACTTGCCAAGGGCCTCAGTCTGCACCAGCTGTCAGCCTTGACTGTGCCTCACATTCTTATCATTCTTGACCATGGCTATAGATACAAGGGGCAGCTTCACCTAGTGTTTAGTTCACTATCGCAAAGACTTGTGGCATCTTGGAAAAGTTGAGTGACTTGCTTAAGTGTTCGCCAGTAACTCAAATAGTCTTGTTCTAGAGGCTGCTTTCTTAACCAGTGGGAAATTCCACCAAAAGTCTCCTAATCTGAGTTCACTTCATTTTCTGTCTCAGAAATAAGAATACTGAAATCTAAAGGATCTGAAATAAGAATACTTTTGTTGAGCACTGTGTGTATGGCAGCCAGCTTTTAAGAGGGTCCCCAGTGCTCCCAGATCCTGGTACTCAGTGTTGTTCTCTTCTAAGTGGTACCGGGGTTGGTCTGTGTGACCAAGTGCATGGGGAGCAATGAGATGTCACTTCCAAGATTCCCTTATAAAGTCACCATGGCTTCTGTCCGTGCCACGCTCTCTCACGCTTATGTCAATGGCTACAGCTGGGTCTGAGTCCATTTTTGTGTTGCTATTAAGGAAATACCCAAAGCTGGATAGTTTATAAAGAAAAGAGATTTACAGCTTGGCACCTGTAGCACAGTGGTTATGGTGCCAGCCACATACACTGAGGCTGGCAGGTTCGAACCCAGCCCAGGCCACCTAAACAAAAATGACAACTGCAACAAAAAAATAGATGGGCATTGTGGTGGGTGCCTGTAGTCCCAGCTACTTGGGAGGCAGAGGCAGGAGACTCGCTTGAGCCCAGGAATTGGAGGTTGCTGTGAGCTGTGATGCCACGGCTCTCTGTCCAGGGTGACAGCTTGAGGCTCTGTCTCAAAAAAAACAAACAAAAAACCAGATTCTATATTGTCTAGCCAGACAACGAAACAACAATAAAAATCTCCTGGCGTACTATCAGTCATGTAGATCTCAGAAATCTTTTCAGTCACAGTAGGACTCAAAAAGTCCTCTTAACTGAAAAGGGCTCCTAGCCTCCTATCAAAATGCACATGTGTTAGGCTTTACATCTGGATTAAAGTAGTCAGCAAGAGCCTGTCTCAGAGGAAGTCCTTCCTCTAGAGCAGAGGAAATACATGGAATTTAAGAACTTGGGCATCTGGCAGACTTTTCTCTTTGAATCTCATTTTGCTACCCGCCATGAAGTAAGTAACAACATTTCTGAGTCTCATATGAATCAGAAAATGACAGGACCCAAGCTGGTGCCCAGCAAGTGCCTGACACCATAGAAGGCACTCTAACAGCTTGCTATAGTGTAAATAAATGCTTGGTATTCAGTAAATAAATGCTTGATATTTAAATTATTACTTTAGTCATTGATCCATGAACAACAAAATTGTGCATCATAAACATTTACTCTTGAGCAAACAACGATTAAAAATATATGTCCAAATTCATTATTCATTCTATTTAATTAAATGCTGATGCTCTTGCAGAGCTGAAGCTTGTGATTTAAGTCTGTGTGCTCGTCATATGCATCTTTCTGAAGAGCTTAAGAAACTGCAATTTGAACACACATCAATGTAAGGTTACCTTTTAATGTATACGTGTAATTTATTGTGCTGGGATCAGGCACCAGGTGATCCCTCTTTTAGCGTATTGGTGTTCTGAGACGTGGCACAGCCACTTTAAAAAGGTGGATTATTGCACAGCAGTAAAAACGTCTACACGTTTTATGCTTTCCTTGTGTATAATCATGTAAACTGTAGACACAAAAATACCCCTGGATTTGTGTACATGTGTGTGTTGAACGTCCGGTTGTTAACGCATAAAAGCGAGCCCAGCCTCTGAAGACTGAGTTCCAACAGAGCTGGGTTCACAGGCCTGCAACACCGGCCAGTGGCCCAAACGCAAAACTCAACCTCGGTGCTAGGGACCCAGAGGCGCTCCGCCCCGCCCCTGCATAGCAGCCACGCCTCGAGTCTCGCCCCAAGTTCCATCCCACACCCAGGCCCCGCCCCGAACGCTACGGCCTGCAACTCCCGTGAGACTCTTCGGCTGTCACTTTTCAGAAAGGAAGTGACGTTGCACTAGGGCGCCCGTTAATGTGCGAATCACTGTGGGCAGTGGCCTTTGGGGCCTGGTGAGAGGCGGGGCTTCCGCTCCCTCGAGCGTACGCCAATCAGGAGGCGGAAGCGCAGAGGGGGGCGGGAAGGTTGTAGTGCCGCGCGTTGCTCTCCTTTCGCCCGTCCCTAAGTGGTCGCGCCCCCCTCGCGAGCCGCCGCGTGGAACCTGTGCAGTCCCCAGCGCCCTCCGCTCCCAGGTAAGTAGGGCAGCCTAGCGGCGCCGGGGAATGCAAATCTGTGGCTCCCGCTGACCTGCAGCCGCCGTCTTTATTGCCACAAGGCAGCGGCCTCCCTGCAGCCCTTGCCACCAGACATTTCTCGCTCCCCCTTTCTTTCTTCCTTGTAGAATAGATCGTAGCACCGGCCTCGCCTATCCTCCACGCGCTCGCGGGCAGGGACCTTCAGGGACCGCGCTCCAAGCCCTGTCACATCCACGCTTGCTGTTCCCTTTCACAAGATGGCCTATGTTCCTTCTGCCCCAACCTGGTTTGCTAGCCCAGTGCTTAAGCCGCTGGCGACACCTAACGACTCATCTATTTAAAAGCCTCCTTTTTCTAGTTCTTGTACCTTTTCCGCACTCCCTAAAAGCCATTCCTCATTACTCCAGTAGTCCCTTGTCTCTGTCTCCTGGGCACTGTGCACGCCTTTTAAAGAGCACGTTTATTAAGTAAGCCTTTTTTTTTTTTTTTTTTTTAAGAGTTGTCGCTTTTCCTTTTTAGCTTTCAGTGTACACAGTAGTTCCGGGTATGTTTTTTAAATGAGTGGAGAGGCACCGTAGTTGAGTGCCTAACATGTTTCTTCCTAACATGCTCACATTGATCATATATCATTAGTTAATATTTTTGGTAGTATTTGGAAGTACAACCTGGTGATATTTATTAAAGATGGAGTAACATTAAATGTTAGTGTTAGCATTTGCAAGAATAAACACACTAATTAAATGCTTGAGGCATTTGCAGAGTTGAGATTTGTGATTTGTCTGTGTGCTTTTCAAACGTATGTTTCAGAGAGATTAAGAAACTGCAAACATTTTAGCTACTTGTTCTAACATCTTTTAGTTTGTGATTAAAATATGGTGCATTTTATGTGTACACAACGTATTTTTTTACAGCTGATTATAAAATGCTGATTGGTTGCCACCGGACATAATTGAAACAGAATAGGAAGATGGCAGCAAATCCTTCAGGACAAGGTAATGCGTGCTGAAATTTCTTTTATTACTAGGAACTTTCCCCCCATATAGTAACTGTTTGATCTTAGAAGAAAATTTAGCATAGGTAAGTTACTGTGGCCAGAATAAAAATAAATATCAAAGTGTAAAACCTCAAATTTGAGATACTGAGCTCTTAATACTCTTAATAAATTTAGTGCAGCGTAAGTGTATAGTGTTTTTGGAAGTAGTGCACAGTAATATCCTAGGCCTTCACATTCACTCACCACTCACTCACTCATGTAGGGTAACTTCCAGGCAAGCTCTATTTATGATAAATGCTCCATATAGGTGTACCTTTTTTTTTTTTAGAGAGAGAGAAAGGGTCTTGCTCTGAATCCATGCTGGAGTGCAGTGGCTCAAACATAGCCCACTGCAGCCTTAAACTCCTAAGCTCAAGTGTTCCTCCTGCCTCAGCTGCCCAAGTAGCTATGACTGCAGGCATGAGCTAGCACGTCAGTTAATTTCTCAGTGATTCTTTTGTAGAGATGGGGTTTCCCTGTGTTGTTCAGGCTGAGGTATACTTTTTGTTTGGGGTTTGTTTGTTTGTTTGTTTTTTTGAGACAGGGTCTTGCTCTATTGACCAGGCTGGAGTATCTGGTGGTGCAATTCTACCTCACTGTAACCTAGAACTCTTGGGCTTACATGATTTTCTTGCCTCAGCTTCCCTAGTAAAGGCGCACAGTACCACACCCTACTTTTAATCTTTTGTGCCACATTTTCACTGTCCCTTTTCTGTATTTAGATACAGTTAGATGCATAGGCCAGGCCTGGAGACTCACGCTTGTAAGCCTAGCACTCTGGGAGGCCAATGCAGGTGTATCGTCTAAGCTCAGGAGTTCAAGACCAGCCTGAGCAAAATTGAGACCCTGTCTCTACTAAAAATAGAAAAACTAGGTTGGCATCATGGTGGATGCCTGTAGTCTCAGCTACTTGGGAGGCTAAGGCAAGAGGATCACTTGAGCCCTAGAGTTTGAGGTTGCTGTGACCTGTGATGCCACGGTACTCTACCTAGGGTGACAGAGTGAAACCCTCTCAAAAAAAACCCCAAAACGATGTAGTTATATGCACAGATACTTACCATTGTTGCCTGCAGTATTCAGTACAGTAATAGGCTGTATTGATTTATAGCCAAGGAGCAGTAAGTTGTACCTTACTATCTAGGTGTATCATAGGCTGTATACCATCTAGCTTTGTGTAAGTGATGTTCATCCAACATGTACATCACAGAGTAGGTTTGTGTACTCTGTGATGTTCATTCAATGATGAAATCTCCCAACAGTGCATTTCTCAGTATGTATCCCACTTGTTAAGTGACATATCACTGTTCTCATAGGTCTAACATTGTATTGGCTATATAATATCCTTAATATTATTAATCCTATATTTTAATCTTTATTTACATTAGAATTGTTTTTACATTGTAAACCTTTTATGTCCTTCTGTGACATATCTGTTCTCTTGCTCTTTTATTTGGAATTAGAACCACTTTTGAAGAAGTTGGGTTGTCATCAGGCGACATTTCTGCTTCTATCTTCATTGCTCTAAAAACTTTTATGAAGGTTTCAATTAAATCAAGTCAGACACATTTGTTGCCATCTAGGAGGTTTATTTGAAAATGTTTTATAAAAGTAAAATTTAATCTCTAGGAAGTATGAAATCCCACATTGTTTTTTTTTTTGAGACAGAGCCTCAATCTGTCACCCTGATAGAATGCTGTAGCATCACAGCTCACAGCAACCTCCAATTCCTGGGCTAAAGCGAGTCTCCTGCCTCTGCCTCCCAAGTAGCTGGGACTACAGATGCCCGCCACAACACCCGGCCATTTTTTGGTTGCAGCCATCATTATTGCTTGGGGGGCCCGGGCTGGATTCGAACCTGCCAGCTCAGGTGTATGTGGCTGACACCTTAGCCTGTTGAGCCGAAATCCCACATTGTAAGTACTAGTTTCCTGCTTAAAAACTTGAAAGTCTAAACTCATGTTTGACCCATCATCTTTTTTTTTTGAGACAGAGCCTCAAGCTGTCACCCTGGATAGAGTGCTATGAAATCACAGTTCACAGCAACCTCCAATTCCTGGGCTCAAGCGAGTCTCTTGCTCTGCCTCCCAAGTGTGGGACTGCAGGTCGCCACAACGCCTGGCCATTTTTTGGTTGCAGCTGTCATTGTTGTTTGGCGGGCCCAGGCTGGATTTGAACCGCCAGCTCAGGTGTACGTGGCTGGCACCTTAGCCCACTGAGCCACAGGCACCAAGCCTTTTTTTTTTTTTTAGAGACAGAGTGTCACTTTATTGCCCTTGGTAGAGTGCCGTGGTGTCTCACCACTCACAGCAACCTCCAACTCCTGAGCTTCGGCGATTCTCCTGCCTCAGCCTCCCAAGAAGCTGGGACCACAGGCACCCGCCATGACGCCTGGCTATTTTTTTTGTTGTTGCAGTTCAGCCGGGTCTGGGTTTGAACCCGCCAACCTCGGTATATGGGGCCGGCTCCTTACTGACTGAGCCACAGGCGCCGCCCTTTTTTTTTTTTTTTAAGAGAGAGTCTCACTC
The DNA here is from genome assembly GCA_963574655.1 of Perodicticus potto. Taxonomy (NCBI): domain Eukaryota; kingdom Metazoa; phylum Chordata; class Mammalia; order Primates; family Lorisidae; genus Perodicticus; species Perodicticus potto. The sequence goes on from CAUYRH010008728.1 coordinate 19,533, forward strand.
TGTCACCATGAGTAGAGTGCTGTGGCATCATAGGTCACAGCGGCTTCAGACTCTTGGGCTCAAAGATCCTCTTGCCTCAGCCTCCTCAGGAGCTAGGACTATAGGAGCCCACCACAGTGCCTGGTTAATTTTTCTATTTTTAGTAAAGATGAGGTCTTTTCTTGCTTAGGCTGGTCTCAAACTCCAGAGCTTAGGCAATCCACTGCCTCAGCTTCCCAGAGTGTTAAGATTACAGATGTGAACTGCCACACCCAGCTTCATCATATTTTTTATTACTGATCTCTGTTCCGATTTTGTCTTAGTTTTGTGTTACCTTAAACTTCACATAAACAGAATCATGAATTATGTACTCCTGTGTGTCCAGCTTCGTTCACTCCCCAAACTGTCTGTGAGATTCATACATGTCGTGCCTGGATCAGTAGTTGACTCAGTTCTGTGAGCAGTATTCCATTATATGAATATATCATAATTGGTTTACTCACTGTTCTGTTTGTGAACTTTGGTTGTTTCAGTTTTGGCTGTTGTGAATAAAGGCGGCTATGGGCATTTGTTTATAAGCCTTTTTGTAGACATGTTTCTGTTTCTCTTGGATAAATATCCAGGACTGGAGCGGCTCAGTGTATGGTTACTGCCAAAACTTTTCCAAAGGAGTTGTACCATTTTGTATTTGATCCAGCGATGTGTGAGAGTTCTGGTTGCTCTACAGTAGTGTCAGTCCTTTTAGTTATTTATTTAGTGTCAGTATTTTTATTTTGTTTTTTTAAATTAATTAATTATTTATTTATTTTTATTTTTTATTTTTTTGAAGTTTTTGGCCAGGGCCAGGTTTGAACCCCCCACCTCCGGCATATGGGGCCGGCGCCCTACTCCTTGAACCACAGGCACCACCTCCCCTCCCCCATGTCAGTCTTTTTAATTTTAGCCATTCTAGAATGTATGAAATGACATCTCACTGTAGTATTAACTCACATTTCCTTGATGACACATGTTGAGCACTTTTTTCATACTTAACATTGTAAATCTTCCTTAGTGAAGTATTTGTTCAATTTTTTTGCTTATTTTTTGAAAAGTGAGCTATTTCTTTTCATTATCAAGTTTTTATTTTGTTTGTTTGTTTTTGGCCGGAGCTAAGTTTGAACCCACCAGCCTCAGTATATGGGGCTGGTGCCCTACTCCTTGAGCCACAGGCACTGCCCCTTTGTTTTGTTTTTGAACATGGATACAAGTCAGATGCATGTTTTGTAAGTATTCCCTCCCAGTCTTGCTTGCCTTTTCATTTTCTTTGTTTTTTTCTTAGAGACAGAGTTTCACTTTGTCACCCTTGGTAGAGTGCCATTGCGTCACAGTTCACAGCAACCTCCAGCTCTTGGGCTTAGGTGATTCTCTTGCCTTAGCCTCCAAAGTATCTGGGACTATAGGCACCCGCCACAATTCCTGGCTATTTTTTTGTTGCAGTTGGGCCAGGGCTGGGTTTGAACCCGCCACCCTCGGTCTATGGGGCCAGCACCCTACTCGATGAGCCATAGGTGCCGCCCCTTGAGTAAGTTTCTTTTTTTTTTTTTTTTTTTTTGAGACAGAGCCTCAAGCTGTCACCCTGGATAGAGTGCCATGGCATCACAGCTCACAGCAACCTCCAATTCTTGGGCTCAGCGAGTCTCCTGCCTCCGCCTCCCAAGTAGCTGGGACTACAGGCACCCGCCACAACGCCCGGCCATTTTTTGGTTGCAGCCACTATTGTTGTTCGGCGGGCCCGGGCTGGATTCGAACCCGCCACCTCAGGTGTACGTGGCTGGTGCCTTAGCCCGCTGAGCCACAGGCGCCGAGCCGAGTAAGTTTCTTAACACCTGTGCCTTAGTTTCTCTATCAAATGAGAGTAATTTTTTTTTTTTTTTTTTTTTTTTGAGACAAAGGTCTCAAGCTATTGCCCTGGGTAGAGTGCTCTGGCATCACAGCTCAGCAACTTCAAACTTTCAAACTCCTGGGCTTAAGTGATTCTCTTGCCTCAACCTCCCAAGTATCTGGGACTACAGGCACCCTCCACAGCGCCCAGCTATTTTTTGGTTGTAGTTGTCATTGTTTGGCAGGCCCAGGGTGGATTTAAACCCTCCAGCTCTGGTGTATGTGGCTGGCGCCTTAGCCGCTTGAGGTACAGGCACTATCCCAAGTGAGAGTAATTTTATTACCTGTTTCATAGGATTGTTGTGAGAATTAAATGGTTTAATATGTGTAAATTGTGTGGCTCGGTGCCTGTGGTACCATGGTTGTACCCTCTCACTTAGCTAAAGTTGGCTGTTAAAATTTTAGTGTTCAGGCTCGGCACCTGTGGCTCAAGCGGCTAAGGTGCCAGCCTCGTATACCTGAGCTGGCAGGTTCGAATCCAGCCTGGGCCTGCCAAACAACGACGGCTGCAACCGAAAAATGGCCGGGCGTTCGGAGGCAAGAGACTAGCTTGAGCCCAGGAGTTAGAGGTTGCTATGAGCTGTGATGCCACAGCACTCTATCCAGGGTGACAGCTTGAGGCTCTGTCTTTTAAAAAAAAAAAAAATAATAATAATTTTTTTGTTGTTGTTCACTGCCAGGCATCTTTGGCTGTACCCATTCCCCTGTTTGAGTCAAGGTGGGTTTTTTTTTTTTTTTGAGGCAGAGTCTCACTATGTCACCCTCAGTAGAGTACTATGGCATAACAGTTGACAGCAATCTCAGACTCTTGAGTTTAAGCAATTCTCTTGCCTCAGCCTCCCAAATAACTGGGACTATAGGTGCCTGCCACAACGCCCGGCTATTTTTTGGTTGTAGTTGTCATTGTTGTTTGGCAGGCTCGGGCTGGATTTGAACCTGCCAGCTCTGGTGTATGTGGTTGGTGCCCATAGCCACTGAGCTATAAGTGCTGAGCCATCAATGTGGGGTTTTTGTGTGCGTGTCTTTTTTTTTCCTCCCTCTTTGGACATACGGTTTTTTTTTTTTTTTTTTTTTGCAGTTTTTGGCCGGGGCTGAGTTTGAACCTGCCACCTCTGGCATATGGGGCTGGTGCCCTACTCCTTTGAGCCACAGGCGCCGCCCGGACATATGGTTTTGTTTTGTCTCCTAGGCTGGAGTGTAAATGGTGGCATCACCACACACTGTAACCGCGAACTTCTGGGCTCAGGTGATTCTCCTGTCTCAGTCTCCTGAGTAGCTGTGACTACATACATGTGCCACCATGCCCTGCTGTTTAAAAAAAATTGGGGGGGGGAGGGGGAGTTGCACTTCAAAGGAGTAGGACACCGGCCCCATATGCCGGAGGTGGTGGATTCAAACCCAGCCCTGGCCAAAAACTGCAAATAAATAAATAAAAATAAAAATTTTTTTCTTTGGAGACAGAGTCTCACTTTCTTACATTGGGTAGAGTGCCATGGCGTCATAACCTCAAACTCTTGCCACAATGCTCGGCTTTTTTTTTTGTAGAGACGGAGTCTCACTCTATCGCCCTCCGTAGAGTGCTGTGGAGTCACAGCTCACAGCAACCTCCACCTCTTAGGCTTGAGCGATTCTCTTGCCTCAGCCTCCCAGGTAGCTGGAACTACAGGCGCCCGCCACAGTGCCCGGCTAATTTTTGAT
>CAUYRH010008729.1:0-16411 GCA_963574655.1 Perodicticus potto
ACACTCCTGCCCAAGTTCTCCCAAGGCAGTTCAACCGAGTGCCAAGTCCAAAAGAAACCCAAACAGCTCACAGGCAAGACCTTTCCAGCCTGCAGTCCCACTGTTGCCCCACCCACAGCCGCCAACAGGATCAGACCGAAAGAGCAGACGCAACCACTTGCCCAGTCTCTGCCGCTTTTGCCTTCCTCAGGGTGTCCAGAAGCCTCACGCTGTCTCCCTGTGTCCCCAAGGGGAAGTTCCTGGGTAGATCCCACCTGCCAGAGATGCCTGAAGTCCTCTCTCCCCCCATGATTTATAGATTTAATGCAATCCTCATCAAGGTATCAACTTCCTACTTTGAAGAACTTTATTTATTTTTAATTTTTATTAAATCATAATTGTGTACATTAGCACAATCATGGGGAAGAACTTTAAAAAATAATTCTTCATTTCATATGGAACCAGGAAAAACCTAAATAGCCTATACAGAAACATCTCTGAACATGATAGATGAATGGTTAACAAACACATGAAAAATACTCATTGTCCCTAATCATTAGAGAAATGCAAATAAAAACCATGCTGATGTATCACTTAACTTCAGTTAGATTAGCCTACATCACAAAATCCCTAATCCGCAGATGCTGGCATGGATGTGGAGAGAAGGGAACACTTCTACACAGCTTGTGGGATTGCAAACTAATACAACCTCTATGGAAAAGAAGTATGAATATTTCTCAAAGATCTAAAAGTAGACCTTCCATTTGATCCCACAATCCCAGTACTAGGTATCTACCCAGGATAAGAAAAATCATTTTACCACAAGGACATTTGCACTACAATGTTTATTGCACAGCTCAGTTCACAATTGACAAGATGTGGAAACAACCCAAGTGCCCATCAACCCATGAATGGATTAACAAATTGTGGCACATGTATACCATTGAGTACTATTCAGCCATAAGAAAAGATAGAATCAAAACTACTTTGAGATATCATCTAACTCCAGTAAGATTAGCCCACATAACAAAATCTTCAAACCAGAGATGCCGGCGTGGATGTGGAGAAAAGAGAACACTTCTACATTGCTGGTGGGAATGCAAACTAATATATTCCTTTTGGAAGGATGTTTGGAGATTACTTAGAGATCTAAAAATGGACCTGCAATTTGATCCTATAATTCCTTTATATATCCAGAAGACCAAAAATCACATCATAATAAAGATATCTGTACCAGAATGTTTATTGCAGCCCAATTCATAATTGCTAAGTCGTGGAAGAAGCCCAAGTGCCCATCTACCCACGAATGGATTAATAAATTGTGGTATATGTATACCATGGAATACTATGTAGCCTTAAAGAAAGATGGAGACTTTACCTCTTTCGTGTTTACATGGATGGAGCTGGAACATATTCTTCTTAGCAAAATATCTCACGAATGGAAGAAAAAATATCCAATGTACTCAGCCCTACTATGAAGCTAATTTATAGCTATCACATGAAGGCTAAGACCCAATTATAGCACAAGAATATGGGGAAAGGGGCAAGGGAGGGGAGAGGGGAGGATGGGTGGAGGGAGGGCGATTGGTGGGATCACACCTATGGTGTATCTTAGAAGGGTACAAGTGGAACTTACTAAATGCAGAATATAAATGTCTTCATATAGTGATTAAAAGGCCATTAAGGCTATGTTAAGCAGTTTGGTGAAAATATTTCAGATTGTATATGAAGTTGGCACATTGTGCCCCATGATTGCACTAATGTACACAATTATGATTTAATAAAAAAAAAGCATCTTTATCTGCACAAAGATAAAAAAAGACAAGATGGAGACTTTGCATCTTTTGTGTTTACCTGGATGGAGTTGAAACACATTCTTCTTAGTAAAGTATGTCAAGAATGGGGAAAAAATGTTTCAAATATATTCGATACTAATACAAAAGCAATATATAAAAAAACTACATGCTCACACAACAGAAAAAACACAAGTATAGTAGGTTGGGGACCACTGCTTATAACATTTTTGGATTGGTTTGCTTATATTTGTAGACTTCTGCAATGCTTTTAGCTTTCTGTACCCCTAAAAGTACTTTGACACGTGAAGTTGCCTTAGCCTTAGGACATCTCTGGAAAGTAGATGGGATGGCCCAGAATATGGGATGGCCATATTCTGCATTTTATAAACCAGAAACTTCTGCAGAATGGAGAGTACTTATATTCCTTCAACCAAGGAAAGCTCTAAGGAAGTGTGATAGAGGAGCTGTGATGTCAGTTGGAGAATTATTTGAACCAGGCCACAGGTGACCCCTTTTAAAGCATAATCTTTGGTAAAATTACTTCAACTGTTAAGGATCAAGAATTTTTGCCCAACATTCTTATACATGCACATACATTAATCCGGCAGATACGTAACAGGAAGGGGACAAGATAAACTTATAGAACAGCTACGTACATAACTTATGAATTATGCAAGACCATACATTCATCTGCAAGAAACTGGAAAATAATAGTTACTTTGAAATATCCTCAGAAATCACATTGAGGTAAGACAAGGTAGGCTCTTAAAGTTGTAAATACTTTTTCTTCTACACCACAATTTAAATCTGCTGTTACTTCTCAAGAAAAAGAGAAATAAAATTGAAAGAGATTTTTGCCTTGATTTAGCTATACCTAATATACTATTTCTAATTCTGAACTTATCTTGTGATGATCGCAAATAAAATGAATTTCCAACAACAACAACAAAAAAAACCAAAACACAAGTATAGTCTAGCAAGGGGGAGGGGAGAAGAGGGACAGGGGAGGTGGGAGGGTAATTGGTGGGATCTTACATAATGTGCACAATGGGAGGGTGTTCAATACTCTTCCTAGGTGAAGAGCTCAACTACAAGTTGAACTTTACCTTAGAAACGAAAATGGTGTAGAAATGAAAACTTTTGCCCTTCATATTAATCTGAATTAAAAAAAATTAAAAAAGGGAAAAAAGTCCAAAATCTTTCAAAAAAGGAAAGCACTGGACTAGGTGGTTTCATACCAGAATTCTATCAAACCTTCAAAGAGGAACTAGTATCTATATTGTGTAACCTGTTCCAAAGCATAGAGAAGGAAGAAAAGGATCTCTCTATTGGTTTTGACAATAAGAGAATGAGACAAGTTATACTTTGCTGTCAATTTATTTAAATTATTTAAATAATCTTCACACTTTGTTTGAAATTATGACAGTCAGCCGTCTCTTGTGAATTAGGGAACATTATTTTTTCTTTTGACAGGAAGACTTTTTATGATGCGGAACTGAAAATTCCTGAGGCATAGCTTCAAATAAAGTTCAAAATAGTTGTCAATTAATTCTACAAGGTAGAAATATGGCAGGCACCTTGTCAAATGATAAAGTTCACATCTCCCATCACAGAGTTCATTGACATCATGTGCTTTCTGATACAATGCATTGAGAGAGCATGGCATCCCTTTGGTGGGATTTTTGGGAAAAATGCAAAAGTCATGACCAAACATCAGAAAAACTTAAAACAAGGAAACATCTATAAAGTAAGAGGTGTGGTACACCTTTTGGGGGCGGGGCACAGATGTAAGAGGGCCCTTATCTAAGAAAAGTAATCAATGTAACCTGGTTCTGTGTACCCTCAATGAATCCCCAACAATTAAAAAAAATAAAAAAATATATAAAGGCTGAATATTAGTTTTGAATTAAGTTGACCTCTAAAAAATGTCAAGGTCATGAAATGAAGGAAAGACTGGGGACCTGTTAATACCAAAGAGATGTGATGTCTAAATACAATGCATGATCCTACTTTATACATGTATATGGGGAATCTAAAAGCTATGATTGTAGTTATTTATAAATCTTGGAATAGTTATTTTCTGATACAAACAGAAAATATGAGAAATTCCTAGTAGCCAGCACAGTTGTTTCCATCTTGGAATTTTGCCCATCCTAACCTTGTCAACAGCTCACACAGCCCCTACCACTGCTATCCTGGATCACACTGGTTTATGACCTATAAACATGTAGTTTGGGAAGAGTGGGCTATCTGAAAAAGCTTTGATTATTATGTAATCATATGAATTAGGATTTTGAGATCCTAATTCATATATACAAATAAAGGACGTTTTCCTTTATTTGTACATTGTAGAGAGAAACTGCTTTCAAATATGAATTATTGTCTGTGTGTGGTGGCTCATGCCTGTAATCCTAGCACTCTGAGAGGTCAAGGCAGAAGGATCACTTGAGCTCAGGAGTTCAAGACCAGCCTGAGCAAGAGCAAGACCCCATCTCTACTTAAAATAGAAAAATTAGCCGGGTGTTGTGGTGAGGGCTTGTAGTCCCAGCTATTCTGGAGGCTGATGCAGGAGGATCACTTGAACCCAGAAGTTTGAGGTTGTTGTGAGCTAGGCTGATTGAGTGGCACTCTAGCCTGGGTGACAGAATGAGACTGTGTCAAAAAAAAGTGAATTATGAAGTCATGAGGAAGAAATATACTAATATAATGGCAACTCTTAACTTGTTTAATATAAACTAGGCCTTTGGCACCTAAGTGCTTTGCCCACATTTTATCATTTACTTCTCAAAATTCTATTACTTTTTAATGTCTTCAAATTTACATGTGAAGATTGGTTGAATGCTCAGAGTGGTTGAATGATTTACTAAATATCACAAAACCATTGAGCTGACAGAGCTGAGATTGAGCTCCCAGCCTTTTCTATCAGGTGAATCTGGGGAAAATTATGGAACAGATGCTATGATTCCCTGATCATCATCATAATTGGATCTCTCTGTTACTCCTAATGTGTGTGAGCCACAGAATCAGAGTCTTGAGTCTAGCCCAAAGAACAGCCAAGCCAACCCTGATCTTTTCCTTCTACTAAAATTATTGGCTTTCCTCACCCTTGATTTTTTTCATCTTTGTTTAAGTAGTTTATGGAAGATACTTCAGGCTATATTCTGTCCTCAAGAAAGACCAGAATGGCTCAAAACGGGTGCTGGGTAGTAAAAATACAATGAGAACAAAAGGTAAGATTCTGAACACACTTTTGTCTCGATAAGTTTCTAAGTGGTATAAACACAACATCATTTTTATGGATCTCACATTGAATTTCATCCATGTAGAACTTTACACCCATATATAGGAGAGAGAAAGAGGTAATCTAAAAGTCAAGGACAAGACTCAAAATAAGACAGCAGCATCAGCAATTTGGGCAGAGGAGTAATTGGCACGTCTTTCTTCTAACTCATAATCAAGGAAGCGGTCAGCAGCCAGATACTGGCGACTTAGGGAGGCCCACCAAACCTAGCAAGAAAGCTAAAGCCAGTAGACTTTAGCTCTATAGACTCATGAAGCTCCAGAACATCGTGATTTTTTGCTGTGTGAGCCAACTGAGATACATTTTATTATCACAACAATTTTGCTGCTGTTATGGGGATGTCTTCACAGTAGTCATCTGTATCCCCTGGAAATATCCCTACACTTTCTGGACATCTTTCAATCTGTGAATTCCTATTCTGAGTTGCAGTCAAGTAAGGAAAGAGACAGGAGAGGCTCAGGTGTTAGTCCAAGGATGACTTATGCTTCAAAGATTAATTTCCAACGTTGTGTTTCTCCAACATAAATCTTACTGTTCCAGTGAGAGGACTAGTTATAGACCCTTTTCAAATATGTTTTCCCAACTAATGATCCTATGTGGCATAAAATTATACTGACAGAAAAACAACCACAGTGGCTTTTAAACTAATGATACACTCCATGGATAATTTCCCCTAAATAGCTCAGAGATGTGAACGAATGAATCATATATCATTGCAGGAAGCAATTTTCCTCAATGGATTCTACCTGCTGAAATCTCAGGGTATTTGCAATTGGGTAAAAGCTTTCAGTTGAAATAAGACTCTTAAACTGGCTCTGGTGTAACCCCTCTACCCTGAGGGGAGACAGCTGTGAAAGTATTTAGACTTTTGCAATTTCCAGAGCTCTTGTGTTACAAACATCTCTTTTGTGTGTGTGTGCAATAGTGTACTTTGTGAAGTTATCCAGTGATATAGGTGGCTTTCAACAACTCTTTTCATATTTTATTCCCCTTTATGGGGGCTTTTTCTGATGGGTTTCCATCCTGCAATATCTTACCCACATTTCTGCAGAGGTTTCTTTCTTTCTGAACTGCATGATGTCAGAGACACACAGATGTTCATCAGGAAATCAAGGCACCTTAACAGACCAAATGCTAGCTCTTGGGATGTTGTAACAGAAAGTTAAAAGCTTTATTCCAGGCCCAGAGGGATTTAAAAAATAACATAATGCTTTTTTGCTTCTAGCTTGATTGTGCTGGTACTTGGGGGATTGTGAGTGAGCGAGTGAGTGTGTATGTGTATGTTACGATGGAGATCCTTTCTCCTAACCTGAAGCAAGTCTTAACCAGACAATTTTATTATCATTATCCAAGTGTTACTTTTGCTTGACACATTTCTAGGAGAAGAATAACCAAAAATCCCTTCTGCAGGTAACTTCAAATTCAAGGAAGACAAATGAATTACACAAAATCAAGCACCCAATCTGCATGGACTCATCCTAATACGTCTTCTAATGCTCCTTCCTTTATATTAGGGCTACAAAATATATCTGTCCTTATGCTGTTTTCATCTTGACAGTAATGCTTGACCCTCCACTGAGACCACAGACACTCTATAGAAGACAGGGTGCTTCAGAGTCACCACTGTCCCCTTCACTGGGTTGTGTGCACTAATAGTTGGTGTGTGATGCACGCAGAATGGCCGTGTGCAATAGGAGAGAGGGGTTATAGATGGCATCGTGGCTTTTGACCACCTGATTCATTTCTGGGGATATTTGGATCATATAATAGACTTGGCCAGTAGTATGGAATCAAAACTTAGTATGAAGAATCATTCAATCTGGGTTCTGGTCCCTTTTCTGACACTGAGGTGGTTAGATGATCTTCAGTGACCTCATCTAACCAATGAAGATAACTCCTGATCAGAGGCCTCATTTGGCTTCTGTAGGGTGTAAGAGATAAGGGATGCAAACACTTTGGTGCCTACATATCACTGTTGACATTATCCTGTGGTGCTCTCTGAGACCTGTAATAACCACAGACATAATTACATGAAAAGAAGGGACAGAGGAAAGGTAGGGGTAGTGAAAAGATTGATAGATACCTGTTTTTTAAAATAAATTTGTAAGGAGGTAAAGAAAAAGGCCTCGGAATAACCAGAATTCTTATACAAATGATTGCTTAGTAAGTACTAATATTATATTCGGGAATTTTCATGTATTCCACTAGTAACGACAATAATAGTAAGAGCTATTGGGTGTGATCCTCACTGAGTAGAGTTGTTATTATTATTCCCATTTTACAAACCATGAAATTAAGCCTCAGAGAGATTAATTAAATATTCTAAGGCCAGTCATGTAATGAGGAACAGAAAGATCAAAACTTCTGAAGGCTGTGACCCGTGAGCAGCATCTGGATCTGTGACACTTGGCTGCCTTCTTCTTTGGTACCTTTCTGTTCTGTGGCACCAGAGGTCATCTCTGTTTCTTGACAGCAGGTAGCTCTGTGGGCACCAGTTTAGAGGCTGTGGGGTGATGCCAATGGCAGGTCAGGTTAGGGCTGTATTAGAGTCTTCAGCTAGTTTTCTGGGAGTTGTATGGCTTGTGATCAGGGTAATCTATGGGGAAACTATTAAGTGCAAGATAAATACTGTATTTCATCCAATCCTAAGATAACAGATGGTAAGATGACTAGGTTCACAGAACCAAGACAAGATGACATAGCTCTTAGCAATCTAAACAAGAGTATCCAAAGTCTGAGGATCAATGCATTGGGAAAACCCACCATTCCCAGTCAACAGGAAGCACTCAGGCAAAACCAGAAGCCCCCTTAGAGGTTGCTGAGCCAGCCCTGTGAATACTGCCTTACCCCTGTTGGGGAGAACCACCTGTTCTCATTGCCAATCTGAGTCATGGCCATGATCTCTGACCAGGGCAAAGTTGGACCCCTAATGGCCCTCACAGGAGAAGACCTGGAGTTACATGTGCAGAGGATAGCATTTTTATGACTGAGTCCATGTCTCTTGAACTCCAGAACAATTCAGACCCTTAGACACCAGTGCTCAGGCTTCTAGGAAATAATAAAGGGTAAATGACCTGCTTCCTAGATGAGTGATGGGATGCTGGAGAGTTCATGTGACACTAAGCCTGTCCCCAGACACAGATCCAGGCCTGGGGAAGAGTATTATTACATCTCTGTTTCCTCTAAAGTTGAAAACAACCAACCCAACCAACCAACCAACCAACCAACCAACCAACCAACTCTCCCACCCCTAACTACACCCCAGTGCTTTATTCCAGCATATATTTTAAGGGAAGTTAAAACCGTTGCTCCTTTATTCTGAACTTGAAACACTTCATATTTCTTGTTAGTACTCCTCTGATTCTTTGTAGCACAGATGCTACCCTTGACAGAAGATAGGAATGATCTCTGTACAGTTCTGGACAAGGAAACTCATGACTAGGAATCTCGCATGCAGCAGGAGGCTGTTCCTCAACATGCCCTCCTATGCAGAGAGAAAAGTAGCTGTTCTAATTCTTTCAGGCTTCTCTCAACAGGACCTTTGGGTGCCCATGGACAAAAAGTCAGCTTATTTTGGAATGATCCATGTAACCAAATGGAAGTTTATGTTACAGCCACAGCCTCTCTGAGCTATAGCCCTTGATTCAGCATCATGTGTATCCCATATGTTGATGGAAGGCTGAACATTCTGTGCTAGGGCAAGAAGAGAGCGAGGTTCTCATCCCAGCTCTTTCATGAACTGTTCAATTTTGCTGTTTAGCCCATCTAGGGCTCAGTTTACTCATGTGCACAACACAGGGTTAGATTTAATCTTCCTATAACAAGCTGTGAAGCTATGAAGTGTAAATGAACACCCGTGCATATTATTAAAGCATTTAGAATCATGGATGTGGATAATGTTAGTAATGTTAGCTGCTATTCTTTTGCTCCAGATGCCTAATAGGTATTTAATGCAAAAGTAGCATTATTTCTACCATAAATTACTTCTGGGCTTTCTATATGCCACTTAATGATGATGAACATCTTTGGAATTGTGACTCAAATAATATGTGTGTATGTCGCTCCCTATCTAGTTTACTAGTTATTGCTGTCATTAAAATTGTATAGGCTTTAAAAAATGTTGCAAGTTATTCCTTCCTTTGGGTATGATAGATTCAAAGAGCTTTTCCTGCCTCCCTCCCTTGTACAATTTCTAGCATCATGTAATGACCAATAACATCCTTCCTGCCGTCCTACACAAATGGTTGTCAATATGAACTACTGTACCCTCCTCAAAAGCATCTTTGATTCTTTTGTGAGGGAGAAGATCACAGACTTTAGTCTCCACCAATACAGTGTTAGATTGAGAATTGGGGGAGGGGGAGAAGGAGCTGAGAGTGCTCTCCCAACACAAGGCATCAGTACGCCTGTTGAATGTGGCTCCGTCATTGTCACACCTCTACCAGAAGAGCTGAGACACTTATTTTGAAAAAGAAGCACAAGGCACACAATCAACCTTTGTGCAGAATTTCAGCCATTATAAAAAGTGTTTGAAATAGCCCAGGCCTGAGTGGGTGCACTTGGCAAGTAAATAGATTGCACTGTGCCCTGGAAGGAAGAACAATCCCGAGTGGGGTTAATGTCCTGTGCGTCTGTGGGCCGAGTTTGCTTCCTTCCCAGGACCTGCCTCATCTTTAGCCATATGCCTGGGAGACAGGTTCTGTGTGTGCTTTGACTCAAGGTGTGTCTTCCTTTCAGGCACAAATTCCTTCATTGTCAAATGCTCACACTCTTGTCTATATTTCTTTATGTGTCTCTTCATTCCAGCCAGACTGTGAACCTTGTAGGTCGTGGACTGCCCTTCTACTGACTTCCCTCTTCAGGTCCAAAAAGCGATGCCTGGGATAAAGCAGACACTCATAAATATTTACTGAATGAATGAACATTTGGATGGGTGGATGAAGGAGTGAATTCTAATTTTATTTTTTTAATTACATTAAAAAATTTCTACATTAGATATATGAAAAGTTATAAAGACTAACACGACGAGTAACTCCCAACTCACTGTCCCTTCTTGCAGTGTCAATGCCTGGGCCCCTCTCTATCCCGATCTCTGTTCCTTCTTCTCAGCAAAGTCACTGCACTTCTTCCCTCATTTTTGTTTTTACTCTTTTTTTGTCTTTACTACATATGTATGGATCTGTAACAAAATCCTGTAATATTATTTATACCTGTTTTTAAAAATCTCAAAATATCATATTGTATTCTTCTGAAACTTGGATTTACAATGAAAAGCCTATTGAGATAACTGTTTGTTGTTATACTTCATTCTTGTTTGGCATCTTTTCTGTCAAAGGTGTTTAATTGTATGACTATATCATAACTTATCCTTTCTCATGTTGATACAGTTACACACAATACTGCTAGGATAATTCTTCCTCATGTCTGTATGGGCACCTGCAGGCAGGATTCTGCAGAGAGCTGCTGAGGGGTGGAATTGCTGGGTCCATGGGGGATGCACAGCCTCTACTTTCCTGGGATTGCTGGATACTGATCTAATGCAGTTGTACAAATTTATGCTTCCATGGATCTGCATTTCTACAACTCTGGTTTTCTAACAGTAGTGTTTTCCCTAGAGCTAACTTCTGCTAAAGAATACTTTTTGCTGTTGCACTTTCATGGGGGCTGTTTAAGGACTGGGGCTCTGGCCCATAGTGGCCTGAGTATAGATCATCATTTCTCCACTGTTGTGTAATGAGCTGAAGCCACCATGCTTCCTCAGAGTCAGAATTATTGGAGTTCCTTCTCCCCACCCCAACTGTCCATTTATGGTTAACAACTTATTCTGAACCGGAAACACTTCATATTTCTTATATGGTCCCACTACAATAGGGAAGGTTGTATAGGACTGAGGCCTTTGGCCTCCTAAAAGTTCACGGAAAAAAAATCACTAACATGCGGCAGATTGATTAATAGTTGGGAAGGAATGTATATATGTAAAACCTTTAGAATGACAACCTAGAGATATATGGGAAATTGTCCATTTTTTATAATTAGATTCAACAAAGTGTGGACAGCCATGTAGACATATGATTGGACAGGAGGGGTATGATCTAGTGTTCATGGACTGACTGGGGAAACCTGGTAAGTTCTGTCTAGATTCTTCTTGGCCTCTCTGAGCATGCCCTCCTGCCTTCTGGGTGTGGGACAGGACTCTAACTGGACTGGGGGTCTTATGACCTACAGTTAAACTAGATAGATCAGATAATTTTTTTTTATAGCCAGTTTTTAAACAGAATAATTTTAAGTTTTGTTGTTGACTTTTGGGAAGGGGGTTCTGGTTTTTATGACCACCTTGGCGAAGAGGAATTGTAGTCTGTGTGGCTGGTCCAAGGGAACAATGAGACTGAGAGGCAGGAGGACAGGGGAAAGTCAGAACAACTTTTGCTTCTGAGGCCTTCCTTTTGGGGTAGTGTTTTCTGAGCCTCATTAGTTGCCATCAATTACCTTCATCTACATGTAATCTGTGTTAGAAGGACTGACTGTGACCTTTTCATGTGCTTCAGGTCTGCTTGTGATCTGACACTGTGGCTATCCCATTACACTGTAGCTTCACAGCACTATAGGGTGAGAGAATTACTGCTAAGATCCTGTGGTTTCGATAATGGTATGTTTTAGCTTAATGCCTCCTAACTGCAACTTATTAAATGCAGCCACACTTCAGAATAGAGGATATTAGAACCAATCAGATTGCGCTGTATGTAAGCCATATTTCAGGGAGGAAATCTGTGTTAGATAATCACGTAAATAAGGATTTGCTGCCCGTTGTGATTCGGAGCTGAGATGTTTTTTCCCTTTTAATGGTTATTTTTTTTCCGTAAAAATGAGATTATCATTCATTGGAGGTTTAAACACTCTTACAAACATTTTTCCTAGATGTTTATACATGTCCTTAATTTTTTTCCATTTAGGATTTGAAATGACTCATTATGTTTTTTGGCTTGTTTGTTTCTTTTCTTTTTTTTGAGACAGAGCCTCAAACTGTTGCCCTGGGTAGAGGGCTATGGCATCACTGCTCACAGCAACCTCCAACTCCTGGGCTTAAGTGATTCTCTTGCCTCAGCCTCCCAAGTAGCTGGCACTACAGGCACCCGCCACAATGCCCGGCTAATTTTTGGTTGTAGTTGTCATTGTTGTTTGGCAGGCCTGGGCTGAATTCGAACCTGCCAACTCTCGTGTATGTGGCTGGTCCCTTAGATACTTGAGCTACAGGTGCCGAGCCAGCTTGTTTGTTTCTAATGTAAACTTTCTTCTCAAAGAACAGAATCCACACAGAAAGTTCACAATAAGAAACAAGCAGATTGGTAACGTTTTGTGATGTTTTAGGAAGTCAGATCCAGAACTGGAACATTACCAGACCTTAACCCCCATGATGCTCCCTTTCAGACTTGTACCACCATACCAGTAACCACTATCTGTTAATATTTTTCTCCAATAGATACAATGTATCCCCAAACCCAAATTGTTCCTTTTACATATGAGTTCGTCAAGAGCCTGAGAAGAGGACATAAGTCACCCAAGTCACACAGGGAGTTAGTGAAGAGTCAAGGCTTCAGACTGAAAGCCTTTCCCATGACAACAGTCCCTGAATGTTCTGGTGACCTAAGCTTGTGCAGTAGTGTAGTGCAGGAGAAACAGCTTGAATTCTTGGAGTCTTATTTCTAGTTTTCCTGTGTATGAGCAGTGTGGTTTTGGTCAAGTCATCCCAGCTCTCTAAGCCTTGCTCCTAACTTATAAAATAGGGAGAACAAGGTTCCTGTTAGCATTTGTGATAATGTGCACAAATCTTTTACAAAATGTCTAGCACCCAGAGGAATCTCAAGGGCAAGATGGCCCTCACTAACATCTGTCTAACTCAAGTGAGAGGACAGTTAAAATATGAGATAAAAAACTATGATCAAAGGGGGTTGGGATGCTGTGACAGCACAGAAGATGCTCAGGGATCTGTATTTGTTTATTAGGTGTCCTTAAGAGACCAGGTTCTAATTTATGACTCAAACATGCCAACTGGCAAGGCCTCCATTAGCCAGGGATCTATTCTCACTTGAGACTACCAAGAATTTGAGAATTACATTCCCACTGAGTCATGAATTGTTGACTGGAGTATTTGAAACCACCTGTCTATGGAATTAGCCTCAAAGCCTGCATTTCAGGTACTATACTAGTGACGTGGAAAGTAATCATTCAGTGGGACAGGGGGGTATTTGTCACACAGACACTTATTTCAACTTCTGGCTACTAAGACTAAAGATGAGCCTCTTGTTTAAAGACATCCCTTCTTTTATGATAATCTGTAAGTACACAAATCTGCCTAGACACACATAACATCATAGATGAGCACACATGTGCCCACACATACTCCATGGAAACCAGGGTCTTAGCCACCGAGGTTTGTCAATTCTGCCTTATTTCAAAGTGACAAGTTCTGCTTGATTTGTTCCAGGAAGATAGGTCCTAAAGTTACATACTAGAGCTTTCCAGCTTAACTCATTTTTCTCTCCAATTCCTAAATAATTATTTAAGAGAAAAATTTAATACACATTAAATAATTTATTTCCTAAGGCAAATCTCAGACTATAAGAATTTTCAAGTTGGTAATTTTAAGAAAATAACTATGGAATTAGGCAAATGTTCTCACTAGTCAGTAATTATTTTACTTAGAACATATAAAATATATTTTACAGGAGAGAAATAAAAAAGAGGCTGCTAAGAGTAGAGAGACCTTAATAAAAATTGGTTTTATGGGCCTGTGTGTCCTTTTAAAACAGGAGCAGAAAATGAATTTATGAGGAAAAGTCTGATCTGGCTGGATTCTTACTAACACCCCTGTGCAGTCTTAAGTTGAGCTTAGACCTCTTTTTAACAAGAAACTGGTGACTTGTATTTATATCAAAGTTCGAGAAGCATTGTGCTCAACAGCTTTTTGTTATTGTGTTTTGTACTAGGATGTCTTTACTCATGGCATTCCCATTAGCTGCAGATGGCCTCTGCCCTCCCCTCCCTGTGAAGTCCTATATGCTACATAACAATAAGCAAAGACAGATTCTTTTATGACCTTCATTCTCAATGAAGACTTCTGTGATCAATCCTTCTCTAACATGTATGTGTGAAACATTTGGGAGCATTAAGTGTAATCATGCCTGGATCTGTCATATCCCCTCTCCCACAGGAGGGGTGGAAAAGTGCAGTGTTTACTATTATGAGCTATAGAGCAGACGGTCAGGGTTTGAGTCCCAGCAATTTCACTCACTAGCCAGTGACCTTGAGCAAGTTACATAATCTTTCTGTGTCTCTTTTCTCGTATGTAAAATAGTCATGATAATGGTAGCACCTGTCTCTTGGATTGGTATGAGGATTTGTTGACTATTAGTAGGGACTAACAATAATGCTCAGAACATAGTAGCGCTCAAGAAATGATACCTTGGTAATTTTAAGAGCAGAAAGTATCTATTCCCTTTAAAATCTCACTTGGCACCTGATACACACAAAAAGTGCTTAGTTAGCATTTTCTTAATCACAGTACGATCAAAATGTTTCTGATTGTATATGAAGCACATTCTGCCCTATGATTGTACCAATGTACAAAATTATGATTTAATAAAATTATTAAAAAAAAGTGCTTAGTTAACAAAATGAATGATCATGATGACAATTGGCTCATCAGCTGCAGAATTCAATTTGTTTTTTTTTACCTTATTTCCACCAGTTACTAAAGAGACAGCATATTCTCTAAGTCTCACCCATATTTCATTCCACTGGAGACTTTTTCCTTTGTTTTGAGAAATTTTCAGTTATTATACTTCAGGAATTACTTTCTGCAGAAGGAAAGCACAGACAACAGTAGCATAAAAGGCAGGATCCATTTATTTCCTGCACTTGAGAGCCAATTTTTTAATCTTTGATTTGTGGACACGTCAGGGCAGAAGAAGTGGAACACAGCCATTCAAATCCTCTTGTTCTTTAAATAACTGTCATGTTCCTGCCTTCCTGTCCCCCAGTCAACGTCAAAGTCCTTTAGAATGTCCACACGTGGAAAGAGATGTGTATTTTAAGTTATCTTTTCACCCAGGGAGTTTACAATTGTAGTCAATATCTTAATGCTGGCAGGCAGAATTGTATCAGGAGAAGTTATAATTTTACTTCCCTCCCCTCTGGGAAAGGCTGTTTTTATATCCACTGAGCTGAGGATTGCAAAGAACAGGAGCTTTGCACTTGAGGCCTGTTAGGGATAAAACAGTCTGTGCTGATTTTCTTGCAGATCACAAAAGGCCCAGCAACCTCATGGCTCTGTTCTTCCTGGGATTAGGACAGACAGGTGCATGGAGAGAGGCACAAAGCACTGGAATTTTGCTTGAAAATTGTAGATACATTTATAGATACATTTCTATTAAATTCACTTCGTTATTGTTTCTGCTAGCCAGTAGTGTTTATTTTATATGAAGTACTTATGATGATGTTCGGCACAAAATAAAAACAATAAACATTGGCTAGTTTCTGTCTATATTTTATAATTGTCTAGGACTTTATTTTTTATTTTGTTTTTTTATTGTCTTTATTATTAAATCATAGCTGTGTACAATAGTGCAATCAAGGGGTACAATGTGCTGGTTTCATATACAATCTGAACTATTTTCATCAAAATGATTAACATAGCCTTCATGGCATTTTTATGAAGACATTTGTATTCTGCATTTAGTAAGGTTCGCCTGTACCCTTCTAAGATGCACCGTAGGTGTGGCCCCACCAATTACCGACCCTCTACTCCAACCTCACCCCTTTCCTCCTCTCCCTTGCTCCTTTCCTCATATTCTTGTGCTATAGTTGGGTTATACCCTTCATTTAAAACCTTTAAATTAGCTTCATAGTAGGGCTGAGTACATTGGATACTTTTTCTTCCATTCTTGAGATACTTTGCTAAGAAGAATATGTTCCAGCTCCATCCATGTAAACATGAAAGAGGTAAAGTCTCCATCTTTCTTTAATGCTGTGTAATATTCCATGGTATACATGTACCACAATTTATTAATCTATTTGTGGATCGATGGGCACTTGGGTTTCTTCCATGACTTAGTGATTATGAATTGGGCTGCAATAAACATTCTGGTACAGAGGTCTTTGTTATAATGTGATTTTTGGTCTTCTGGGTATATACCTAGTAAAGGAATTATAGGATTGAATGGCAGGTCAATTTTGAGATCTCTAAGTATTCTCCAAACATCCTTCCAAAAGGAACATATTAGTATGCATTCCCACCAGCAGTGTAGAAGTGTTCCCTTTTCTCCACATCCACACCAAC
>CAUYRH010008732.1:0-46287 GCA_963574655.1 Perodicticus potto
TAAATCATAGCTGTGTACATTAGTGCAATCAAGGGGTACAATGTGCTGGCTTCATATACAATCTGAAATGTTTTCATCAAACTGTTTAACATACCCTTCATGGCATTTTCTTAGTTATTGTATGAAGACATTTGTATTCTGCATTTAGTATGTTTCACCTATATCCTTCTAAGATGCACCATAGGTGTGGCCCCACAAGTTACTCTCCCTCCACCCTAACTTCCCCCCTCCCCTCCCTTCCTATATTCTTGTGCTATAGATGAGTTATAGCCTTCATATGGAACCTTTAAATTAGCTTCATAGTAGGGCTCAGTACATTGGATACTTTTTCTTCCATTCTTGAGATACTTTGCTAAGAAGAATATGTTCCAGTTCCAAAGCTTTGTCTTCCGTGTCAGAAATCCTTTCTTCTGCTTGCTCCATTCTGTTACTGAGGGATTCTACTGTATTTCTCAGATCTTTGAGGGCTGCAACTTCTTGTCTCAATGTGTCAAAATCTTTGGTCATTTTGCCTTTGAATTCGTTGAATTCTTGAGACATCTTTTGGGTCATCTTTTGGATTACTGCCTGAAATTCTAATTCCATCTTTTTCTCCATTTCGCTCATCTTATTTGCTATCCAGACTCTGAATTCGATTTCTGACATCTCAGCCATTTGCTTATGCAAGGGATCTTGTGCTGTATCTACCTTGTTGTTCCTTGGGGGAGTTGATCTACTCTTAATATTCATATTTCCAGAGTTTTTCTGTTGATTCTGCCTCATGATTATTTTTCACTGTTGCCTATGACCGTCCTCAGAGTTGGGGAGGTTTCTCTCCCAGATCAGACCCCGGCAGGATCACTCTGTTGTTGCTGGATCTTTGTAGGAAGTGACCCTGTGTAGCTCCTCTGGGACTGCCCCACCCAGGGAGTTTTGGTTGCCGGAGCAGCTCCAGAGTGTGGCACACCCAGATCAAGCAGCAGAGCGTGGGATGGGGCACCTGGTGGCCTTTGCAGAAGGAGCCCATGCCTCCAGCAGTCTCTGGCTCGTAGGAGTGCTCCAGAGAGAGGGTGGCGGGCCTGGGGCACAGATAGGAGCCAGGCGGGTTCCGCAGGCCGAGGCTGGGCAGGGCACAGATCAGCACCACGCGCAAGTCCCAGCGGAGTTCCTGGCCACTGCTGGTGGTGGGCCAAGGCTCAGGAGGGTGCCAATTGGGGCCGCAAGGGATTCCTGGCAGACTAAAGTTCCTGGTGGCTGTGGACGGCAGGCCTGGGGCACAGATCAGAGCCAGGCAGGCCGAGGCCGGGCGGGGCACAGGAGGGAGCCCCAGCGGACTTCCTGGCCACTGCTGGTAGCTGGTCAAGGCCCTGCGGGGTGCCAAACAGGGCACGCAGGGGTCCCAGCACAGTGGAGTTCCTGGCTGCTGTGGGTGGTGGGCGTGGGGCACGGATCGGAGCCAGGCAGGGGTCTTGGCGGGCGGTGTGCCAAGGCTAGGTGGGGCACAGATTGGCACCATGCGGGAGTCCCGGTGTACTTCCTGGCCACTGCTGGCGCCAGGCTAAGGCCCAGCGGGGTGCAAATTGGGGCACCCGGGAGTTCCTGGCCGCTGCGGGCAGTGGGCCAAGGCCCGGTGGGGCACCAATCCGAGCAGCACAGGGGTCCCGGCGGTGTTCCTGGCCTGGGGGCTGGCAGGGGCTGGGTGGGGCCCCAGAGTCTCTTACCTGGTGGTCACCTGGTTTGGCAGATAGGGACGGTGGGCGCTGCTCAAGTCCTCCTCCCTCAGTTTTAGCAGAGGTCAGATTTCTGGTGTCAGGTAAGGGGGCAAGGGAGTCTTGGAAGTTCAGAATGGCGGAAACTTGAGTTTAGTTTTTCTGCCTGAAGCTTGGTTTCTGTAAGTCTCAGCCTGCCTCAGGGGTGACCTGCAGTTATCACTTATCTCTCTCTCGGCTGGGCTCCTAGTCTTCGGCTCAATGGGCAGTTTCTGGAGGTTATCTTTCCTTTTGGACAGGAGCCTTTGTCAGAAGCTGCTTCCAGTCAGCCATCTTGCCCTTCCCCTTCCTACTGTTATGATTTGTAATGTAAACATCTGATATGCAGGAGACCCCCAAAGGGGTCATGACCCACAGGTTGAGAACCGCTGAATTAAATAATCTTCCCAGATTGACTAGCACAATTAGAACATTAGGAAGCCATACAGACTAAACTGATAGACAGCTGCCATGCTCATGATTTAGCTCTAACTGAGAGTTTATGAAGGTCGAGTACACCACTCTGTTCTCTGCTTTTGACAATAGTGTACTGTGCTTCTCTCTGAAGTGGAACTTGTGAATAGTTGTATTTAAATTCTGGACAGTATTTTAAATTCTGTCTGCTTAACAGCCTGTCACATCAAAGAAGACCAAGTGAACCCTAGAGGATCAAATGAAACTGCAGACCTCCATGCTACAACCAAATATTCCAATCCTTAAGTTTTCTGTAGGAAAAGTAGGCCAAAAGTGGAAGTCAATACCATGTCTCAAGCCCAAGCCTCAGGCAAGAAAATACAAAATTGGGCTTGGCACTTCTGACAGGGTTCACACTTCTGATAGAGTTAAGCAGTCATTCTGAGTCCTTCTTAATTGAAAAGCTAGGCCGTGCAGCACCTGTGGCTCAAAGGAGTATGATGCCGGCCCCATATGCCAGAGGTGGCAGGTTCAAATCCAGCCCCTGCCAGAAACAGCGGCTCCCGCCGCTGCTCCCTCCTTCTACAACCACATCGCCCTCCGGGAGCATCTTCCTCGCTGGTTCTTTCTCCCCAGCACTGGCTCCAGAGGTAGAGCTGTTTGAAAATGGCACGCACAGACGATCCCGGCAGGTACTGAGCTTCTAATACTATATTGATAGAAGTATAGCTGTGATGAGAGAAGACATCATTGATTTGTTTCAGATCTTAGGGGAAAGCTTTCAGGTTTTTATCACTGAATGTGGTTTAGCTGTGGACATTACATGTATTACTTAATTATAATAGGTCTGTAGACCTGTTCATGTTTCACCCATTTAGACATTTTTTTGGTTTTATGATTCTACATAGCCTTTTCTCTATACAGACCTGGGAAGTTTTCAGTCATTATTTCTTTAAATAGACTTTCTGCCTCTTATTTTTCTTTTTTCCTTCTGGAAGTCTCATAATGCATATTAGTTTCAAGTGGTTTCTTTTGATGGTACCCCATATTCACCTAGGCATTCTTCACTTTTATCTCCTTTTTCCCTATGCTTCCTGGATTAGAGAATTTCAAATGACCTATCTTCAAATCAAGTGTTTCTTTTGTTTGATTGAGCCTGCTGTTCAAGATCTATATTGAATTTTTAAATCCAGTCATTGTTTTTCAGCTCTAGGATGTCTGTTTGTTTTTAATAATTTATTTTTTATTGTTTAACATCTAATTTTGTTCATGTATTGTTTTCCTGATTTTGTATGGTTTTGTGTCTGTGATCTCTTGAAGTTCACTGAGCTATTTAAAATAAGTATTTTGAATTCTTTTTCAGCCAGTTTATAGTTTTCCATTTCTTAAGGGTTCATAACTGGAACTTTATTAGCTGTTTTGGGTGATGTCAAGTTTCCCTGATTCTTCGTGATCTTTGTATCCTTACGCTCATATCCCATATTTGAGTCAGTAGTTACTTCTTCCAGGGCTTGAACATTGGCTTCCGCAAGGGAAAGCTTCCACCTGTTAGCCTGGCCTTAGTTCTGTGAAAGTCAGATAGTTGTGTCTGCAAGGAGGGTAGGGCAGGCCATGCTGCTGGTGCTCTGATCTTTAGTGGAGCTGATGTTTGGGCTCCTCAGCAGGGTAGGGTTTGTGGCTTGGCTCTGTGGTTTTTCCAAGGGATGCTGGCTGAACTTTCTTGCTGAGTAATGGAGAGTATAGGAGAAATGGATTGTTAACCAAGAGCATACGAACTGACTGACTTTGCAGTTAGGCACAGTGGGAGGACCTCCAAGGTCAGGTGAGTTCGGTTGATATGTTTCTTCTATCTAGCAACACCCTTAGAAAGGGCTTTTGTTGGATGAGGCCACTGATGGAGATGTGGGGCTACTGCTAAGACCTGTGCACCAGTCACTGTGAGTTCCCGTCCCTTTCTCCCATTTCTAGCATCCCCCATGGTCTAGCCATGCCAATTCCCTCAGTGTTCCACATAAGGCAAAATAGTAGGCCTCTGCGGTAGTGCTCCCAAATGCTGTGAAAGTTGAACATCGGCCTCTGTTCCTCTTTCCCCTACTTGATACATCAAGGACCAAGGGGATTGTGTCATTTTGGGAGAGAGACAGCACAGGCAAAGTCAACCTGTTTCTCTTGGCTGGCTCATGTCTGTAATCCTAGCCCTCTGAGAGGCCAAGGTGAGAGCATTGCTTGAGCTCTAGGTACCTGAGACCAGTCTGAGAAAGAGCAAGACCCCAACTTTATAAAAAATAGAAAAATCAGCCAGGTGTGTTTGTGCACACCTATAGTTCCAGGTACTTGGGAGGCTGAGGCAGAAGGATCACCTGAGCATAAGAGTTGCAGGCTG
Source organism: Perodicticus potto (assembly GCA_963574655.1). Lineage (NCBI taxonomy): Eukaryota > Metazoa > Chordata > Mammalia > Primates > Lorisidae > Perodicticus > Perodicticus potto. The sequence continues at coordinate 4,525 of CAUYRH010008732.1, forward strand.
CTGTAAACCATGATGATGGTATTGCCCTCTAGCTAGGGTGACAGAACAAGACTATGATTCCCCCCCCCCAAAAAAAATGTTCTGCTTAATCCTTCTTGCAGCAGCTTTTATGTTCTACTGGAGTCCCGCTACCTTTCAACTGAGCTTCCCATCTAAGTTCATGTTTCCGTTAGGGAACCAGGGCTAGAGACCTCCTTCTCTACCATTTTACTGATAGCGCTCTCTCCTCTTTTGCAGAACATGTTATCTAAATATAGAATTCTAGGCTATTGAAGAAAAACTCCAAAACTTTATATAGTTCAGTCTACTCTTTCTTTCATGTCCTTGATGGGAGCTCTGCTATAATTCTTACTCTGTTTCTCTATTTGTAAGGTATCATTTTCCTTCAAGATTCTCTGTTTGTCTCTGGTTTTCTACAATTTGACTAAGATAGCCTAAGTATGTTGTTTTTATTTATCCTGCTTTGTGTCCACATGATGGGGGCCATTTCCCTCAACAAGTGATACAGAGTACAGGAGAAATGGATAGTTAACCAAGAGCATATGAACAGATATGTGGAAGGCCTGGAGGACATGTCAGAGAACTAACAAACAGCGTAACCCCCAACTTGATCCAATATGCACTTCTCACAACATGCGTTTCATGTCCTTATGCTATATGTGTGTGTGTGTGTGTAACATGTATTCTATATGACATAAATAATGTGAAATGCCTTTAAAGAAAGCTGCATTGATGAAATCCACTGAGGTCCCTATGTTTTGTGTGTTTCCAGTAACTTGGTAATATTTTACTCTCTGTTAAAAGAAGTCTCAAATCTCCCCTCAGATTTTGCAATTGGTTCTATTGCTTTTTTTTAGTAACCACCCTATTGCACTGAAACCATCTTTAGAAAAATACAGAGTTGAAAATAGGGCCAAATAAGTAATTTAGCTTTGTTCCAAATGAGTGGGTGTGAAAAGCTTAAGTGCTAAGTCTTTTCTAACTATACCAGTTAAAGGTTATTTTGGTCTCAAAGTCACTTATTTAACTTCCTGCAAATTGTTAACATATTCTTTGGCCACTTTAAATCGATTAGTAAGCAGGTCCAGTATATTAAGTTGGGAGAGATAGTCAAATCAATTCTTCATACATTTTAAGTAGTATCTAACTGTGAGCAATACATTTCCAACTGAGAAGCTGTATGTGTATTCTTACACAATTTCAGCGAGTGAGGTGATGTATAACACACTTACTGATAATCTTTTTTCAATTATCTAATTATCTTACAGATGAGGATGGATCCAGTTAACATTTTAAATATGTCTGAAACATACAATATTATTTGTATTTCAGTTTCAACATATAATTTTCAGTTGAATAAATTTGAAAGTTATTTAACAGCATCAGCATCAAAAAGTGAAGAACTTTTTGCAGCAAAATGATTCTTCTTAGCAGAGCTACTTCATTTCTTATAAGGAAGAAGACATCCGAATACTTCTTCACTGTCACTATACAATTCTCAACATAATCTGTCACCCCAAGGAACACTCTCCATGTGGTTGGGAGCAGCAACAACACTGGTGGTAGTGTGACCTTTCACATGATTCGTGTCACCTATGGGTTGATGAGCATAAGACAAACCATTGCTAACCCACCTTTACAGCTTTGTAAAGTCCTCTGCTATCTGCTCACTTGATTTACCATGACCTGACTGCCAGTCCATCTGCTGCTGAGGCAATGACGCTAAGAAATGAACTGTTTTTTATGAATTTTTAAGAGTTTCAGTTTCAGGCAATGGAAGTTTAATTATAGCCACTGTCAGTAATTTTGAAAAAAAAAAAGAAAAGAAAAGAAACATTTGTTCTGCGACTTTTTATTCCTTACAAATTTAATATATGTACATAGTAAAGCTTTGTTAGCACCTGAGATGTTTCTCCACTTATAATGAAAATTGACTTAACTGCAAGACATGAGAAATTTGTATTTTAAGTCTTCTCCCACCTGAAAATTCTTCTCCAACATGGAAATTACTTGGTAAAAAAGAAAATAAAATACTTTTCTTGAATTGTCTTCCACTTTAATATTAATGACCATTCATACAGCTAATAAAATAATTTTTTCTCTAGTTTGTGTAGTTTGCTGTATTTTACATTAATTTTTAACTTGGTTTTATCTAAAAAGCAATGGTAAATTTTCCTTCTGATCCAAAAATGCCGTCGATATTTTGGTTACATTATTATTATTTTCCAATCATTTCTTTTTTTTTTTTTCTTTTTTAGACAGAGTCTCACTCTGTTGCTCCAGGCTAGAGTGCTGTGGAGGCAGCCTTACTCACACCAACCTCAAACTCCTGGGTTCAAGTGATTCTCCTGCCTCAGCCTCCCAAGTACCTTGGACTATAAGTGCCCACCATGATGCCTGACTATTTTTCTTTTTTTGTGTAGAACTGTGTCTTACTCTCACTCAGACTGGTCTCAAACTTCTGAGCTCAAGGAATCCTCCCGCCTTGGCCTCCCAGAGTGCTAGGATGATAGGCATAAGCCCTGTATCCGGCCTTATTGATACAATCTTTGGGAAAATATTTGCTTAATTTATGGGTTTTACTCTGCTAGCAAAATAAATATTGGGAGAAAATCAGTATTAACTATCTAACTGAACATTGTCTGTCACTTTATTTTTATAGTTAACGTTTTTAAATAAGTGCTAAATTTGCATATGTATATGTAAAATCACTGTAACTAGAACACCTACAAATCCAGATTGATAAAATACTCTACTCATGACCCAAATACCAGGAATAAAATTCCTGATGGAAGCAGGCTTTTCCAAAATAATAAACAGCTCTTCATAAAGTGCCAACAAAGCAATGTATATTTTTTCCCTTAATTTATATGAAAGATCCATTTGTGCAAAGTCAACACACATCAGAATTGCATCAACGCACTGTGCTTATCAGTAAATCGAGGGTGGGCGCTTCATCATCATAAAAACATTCAAAAGTAATCTGGGATACAGCGAGGTTTTCTAGGGGATAGTAAGCTGCATTCTAGGTTTTGAAGGATGCTAGATGATGTATGATGTCTACTGTTCCAGTCCTTGTTCTCTAAATGCCCAGTAAATTTCCAAACTTCCCCTAAGAGGTGGCTTCCCTCTAATGGGAAGCACTGATGCCACATGATCCTCTTAGAAGCACTAGAATAATAGTGCCTCAGTTTACATAAAAGAAAACTGAGGCTCAGAATGGGAAAAAATGCCCTTTTACTGATGAAAATTCATGTCTGTCTATGTCAGAGCCCAGCCCTTTCCACGAGGCCATGATGGTGCCCATCTCTTTTGACTGAATGAATAGAGAAATAAAAAAGTAATAACTGAGGGAATGACTCTCAATTTGACCTCACAGGTCTTCTGCAGCCCCGACTTCCCTTTGGAGGGAAGGCAGCTGAGGCCCACACAGGGTATTCTCCTCTGTAACACGGGAAGGCTTGTCCATGGTGCAGTGATCTCACACTCTACAAAACTACCATGTTCTCTTGAGTGGAGGCCACACCCCTGGAGGCGGATCCACCACTGTTTTAATGGCCCAGGTCTTTATTGCTTCCTTGTACTTTGTGAACTGATAATGAGGCAGTCATGTTACAGAACTGTGTTTTTTGTTTTTTTGACTGTGAAGTTTGAGAAATTAAACAGTTTGAACTGCTTTTGCTAATGGGACCTTTTAATGTTCAAAAACTGTATCATTTCTCTCAGACACAAGTTTTCCTCCAACACTTTCACTGTGGAGATGATAGCATTAAAAATATAAATTGAATGAGTTTGATAGACAGATTGGGCAACTCAACAAAAAACAGCTAATTAATTCTCCAGAGTGATAAAACAACTGACAACCAGGTTTTGTGTATAATATGAGGAAATGACACATTGCTGCATTTGAATCAAGATAATTTTCAGAGAAAGATTTTACAGCCAGTTTCTGATTGATATCATGTAAAAAGTTAATTATGATCACTATTTATTCTTGCTCCATTTAGGAGAAAGCACCAAGCATTATACTCTGCTTGCCTCTCTTATTTAATGCTTATAAAGCATACAATATTGATTCAATTGTACATATGAGAAAAGTGTGGCGTAGAAAGCTAAAATAAATTTCGGGATCTGGAATTACAAAGTTAGACACAATAATTCCATCCAGGTATGTCTTGCTCCAAAGGGTATGTGTTAAATTTACACTGTATGGTTTATTTATGGGGTGAACCCAGTGCACCACCCTCCATGTGTTCAGTGCTAGCTAAGGAGGCTCTAAAAAGCATTGTGGATCAATGTAGACCAAATGTCCCCGCATGAACTGTGACTAGAAAATGAAAATACAATTTTTTCTTATTAGTCATAATTTTATTAAAGCACACAAAATATTTTTTCTGTCTTTTTTTTCGTTTGTTTGTTTTTGAGACCAAGTCTCACTCTGTAGCCTAGGCTAGGGTGCCATGGCATCAGCCTCACTTACAGTAACCTCAAGCTCCTGGGTTCAAGCAATCCTCCTGTCTCAGCCTCCCAAGTAGTTGGGTGTACAGACACCCTCCACCACACCTAGCTAATTTTACTATTTTTAGTAGAGAGAAGGGTCTTGCTGTGGCTCAGGCTGGTCTCAAACTCCTGAGCTCAAGTGATCCGCCCACCTCAGCCTCCTGGAGTGCTAGGATTACAGGTGTGAGCCACCATGCTCCATGTCATCTACATAATTTTTAAAAAATACTATTAAAAACTAAATGGGAATCTCCTCATCTCTGCCTTTGCTGAGGCCTAATGACAACAGATGAGTCATTTCAAAGCAAGACCAAGATGAAAATTGTGGTTAGTTTAAGCCATCATATCCTGAGATGATCTGTTATGCACCAAACAAATCACTTTGAAGAACCATTCAAAATGCTCATTAGAATGTCAGGCATAAGTGGCTCATACCAGTAATCCTAGCACTTTGGGAGGCTGAGGAGGGAGGCTACCTTGAGGCCAGGAGCTGAGCAACACAATGAGACCTGATTTCTAAAAAATAATAATTTCAAAAAAAATTAGCTAGGCAGTCCTGGCTGAGGTGGGAGGATGCTTTGAGCTCAGGAGTTCAAAATTCCAGTGAGCTAGAAACATACCACTGCCCTCTAGCCTGGGAAATAGACTGCTTCTGTCTTTAAAAAACAAAAAATCATTAGAGATTGAACTTAATTTAAAACATCTGCCAGCCACAGGGAGCCTGCACCCAGCTTATGAAAGAACCAATAAGGTGAAAATGTTCTTTCATTACCCCCATCTCCAAAGAGAAGTAGAAGCTCTCAATTAGCACAGGGAGAATGAACCTGACTTCTTCTCCATAAAGCTGTCGAGATTGTTCATCAGCCAAGGGGTTCAATGCTTTAATTACATGTTACTGACAATGTTAATTATTTATCAGAGGGTTTCATGTTACACAGGGAAGCACAAATTTGTCGGCCTGCTCAAATTTTCATCAAAGGCAGGAGAAAAACTTGTTCCAGAAAGTAACTTTTAAATAAGCTATTTTATAATTACATCCATAAATTATGCTATTTCAGCATATCAAAGGGCTAGCGCAAACCCTTTCAACTCCTTCAGTGATTATCTTATGTTCAAATATCTTTCTTCTAAATTCTAAAACTTCTAGATTCCAAGGAAAAGCAGCCCCACTGAATTCAACCTAAAGAACTAGGAAGACAATAAAAATGGTTGTGTTAAACTACTAACATTTTTTCCTGTTTAAAAAAGTTCATTTTGGGTGGCACCTGTGGCTCAGTGGGTAGGGTGGCTGGTTCAAACCTGGCCTTGGTCAAACTGCAACAAAAAAAAGTTTATTTGAAATACTTGCCGCTCTCACATTGAGTCTAGACCATCCGTTCCCATACAGAGCAGTGAGACTTGGCAGAGGTGGAATATCTTTCAAATTTTAGAGCTGGATAAAAAAGGATCTAGAAAACCACGAGACAAAGTTGTAGTTAAACCAAAGCACACCCTGGAAAGCGGATGCAGCCCCACTGACTCCTAAACTGTTGAGCCCAAACTTCAACTGTAACCATTAAACTCTTTCTCGTCTTTATGAGGAGGTGTAGGATGGCCCTGGAGATGTTTGCACATGCAGAGGAAATCTGAACTAAATCAGTATCTTCTGGAGGGGTGCGGCATGTAGAAATGGTAACAGGTGCAACTCCATCCATTGAGATGATGAGAAGAAAGCTGAACTGACCCACGTGGCACACACCTATCCCTGAACTCGTATTACATGAAGAGATAAACCCATCTCTGTTTCAGTCTCTGTGAATGTGCTTTCTGGAACTCGCAAGCAAATGCATCTCTAAATGACACTGTTCTTTATTCATTCCATTGGTCCAGTAGATGTCGGCACCCTTGTTAGTCTTTCTCGCACTGGGGTCACAAGGTGAGTGAGACAAATGGCCTCCCCAGGAAGGTAGCCTTATATGGAGAAGACAGAGGTGAAAAGATGAAGAAGTACTTTACGTTCAAACCATTAAAAGTTCCATGAGAAAAAGAAAAGCAGGCCAATGGAGGGAAAGATGGATCTGGGGGCGATCTCAGCAGCAATGGTCAGGAAATGACTTCTTAGGGTGAAGCATTTGACCACACACTGAAAGATGATGCCATCATGGGCTGTGGGAAGAGCTTAGCCAGAGCACCGCAAGGGGAGAAAGGGGGGGTCCACAGTCTCAGGGCAGAAAGCAGCGTGGGACAGCAGCGGGAAGGAGGGAGAGGAGGAGGCGGCTTGTGGGTGGGGGGCACTGAGGGAGATTCAGAGCAAGAGGAGCGACGATCAGAGGGAGCACGGGAGGAGTTTGGAGTTCACCCCAAATGTGATAGGGAAATCTTATTTTTCTTTACCATTTGGCCATAAGCTATGGGAAATCTGCCTTGCTCATTTCCGGAATCCAGCACAATGTCTCATATGTGTGATGAGTTCAAGAAACAGTTTTAAAAGAGAAGACATAATGCCTACTTGCAGACAAAAAGAGGGGTAATATTCAATAGTCACTGACTCACTGAGGCTCAGCCAAAATAGAACAGTTTCATTCAACATGTTTGAAAAGCATGGGAAGATGCCAGGTTTGCCGTCTAAGAGATTATGCCGATGCCCACCAGGCAGGCTCTCCTGGGGGTCACAAAGGCAAAGACTCCGAGACCAAACTACAGTGCTTAAATCTCAGGGTTATCTAATTCGTTTAAAACATGTAGCAAGATACCAGGGAAGGGGAATACAGGTCTTAGCACCTGGGGATAGAGGGTGGCGGTATCTGGGGGCTGCACTTCTGATTCATGGGTTCTGCAATGACCATACGCTCCCTTCTTCTCTGAAGCATCTGCCCTCTCCAATAGCGTGGTTTCAAGGACCAAAGTCAAGATTTGAGCCAGGGTGCCCCACAAATGGGAGGCCTGTGGAACCAGCACACAAACTCACCCCTCCCACCAGGTGCAGAGCAAGGATTTCGACCAGAGCCCCAGTTGACACCATGCAATTCAATAAGCAGCTCAGGATTTTATTTTTTCTCCTTGACAAGAATACCTGGGGACACAGTAGACACGACCAATGAGTGGCTGGCTTAAAACCTCATGAATATTCAGCACCGCGTGTACTTCCTATATTTAGTGTACCATAAATGTACACTGCCTCCGGGGCCTCCCGTCTCTGTGCTCACACTTCCGCGCTCCCCCCAGCTGCGCGTGACGTTCCTTGCAGACTACCAACTTCCGCTTCTGGGCTTTGCATGTGGCAAAGGCGATCCATCTCACTGGCCACTTGTCTTCTATTACAGAAATGGATTTTTGCAAATGGCACGACAAATATACTCCTCGGGGTTTGTTTGAAAATTGAACGTGTTCACCCTTCAGGCTAAGTCCTTTGTATGTAAGCCTTATATGTAAATATATTTTATTAAACAAAGAAAGCAACCAATCTATGAACATTTTCCAAAAGAAGTAACATAGTGATTTACTGGGAAATAGAGATCCAGATGTATTAGCATCTATATTACTAGGATGAACTGTCAGTATTCAGGGTTGGGCCTGAAGAAAAATGCTTAGAGCTGACCCATAAATAATTCATGAGAAACAGCCAGGCATCATCACAAATTAGATCACTGTTTATGGAATCAGAATGTCCTGGATTTGCATAGTGGCCCTGCTGTTTATTAGCTATATTCTTCACTAACCAAAAGTTTTAACTGAAGGATTAAATTAGCTTTAGACTCAGCTAGGTATTGGAGACACTGGAGGAGACAGGTCCCTGGTCAAGGGTTCAGAGTGGAGGAAAGAGTAGATGCACCGTGCCTCGGGCTCAAGTGCCTTTTATGTAAGGAGGGTAACAACTCCTCCCTTTCTGGCTTGACATAAGCATTAACTAAAATGATAATGATAAATGTGAAGAAGTGAGGCCCCTTGCACACACCTAGTAAATGATAATAGCTCTTCTGTCATATTTTGCTTTCAGAAGACAAAACTACCATAGCAACTCAGAGAGGTTTCCAGATTTAAAGATCTTCCCCAAAGAAAATTCTCTCTTCTGTTCTCCCTCTGGACTTGTTTTTCCTTTGATATTTGAAACTTCATTTGCACAGCTATAAGTAATGCTTTTGAGGAATGTCTGTATGGGGATCTCTGCGGGTAAGAAATCACTCTGACCAAATCACCAGCCTCCTTGGCAAATAAACAAGTAAGCAAAGACTCTGCCCCCAAGGAGAGGCTGGCACCAGAAGCTTCTCTGTGTATCATTTCCAGCACCTTCAGTTATCCCTGATAGTATTTTCAAAACAAAGGAGAAACAATACCTCTTTCAGGAGCAGCTGGAAAATTAGCTATTGCTTTAAATCAGTGAATAGACATAAAGTCTAAGGGAATGATTTATGGGTACAAAGTGGGTTTGCAGTAAGTTTGTGGTTAAAATGCATGTGTATGATATATGATATTGTCATCTAGCTGGTTATGCAAGAAATTATGCTAGATGCATTCTCAAAATGATCCAATGATTGTGGAAACCTAATCCAGGGCATAAAGAATGCTCCTACAACTTTAACCCATGCCTGGGACTATAGATGATTTGGGTAGGAATGCTTTGGGGGGCAACATGTGCACTGCAGTTCATTGCAACTCCCCATCTTTTGCCTTATACCTGGTCACTTACCCCAATGTCACTTGGTCTGTTGGCCTTCCCAAACTTTTGGGGTGGTGGCCCCTTGGACTTCTACACCATTATTTCCAGAAGCTGTACCATCTTATTCATCCTTCTAAAGAATTCTCCAATTTTATTCATTTCCTCTTAAAATATATCATTTAAGGATTTTGATTTTTTGACAATGTAACAGCAACACAGATTGAAATGAGAGAATCTAAGAATATGTGGGTAATAAATCTATTTATCAGTCTTTTCAAATGGCATGTGCTTTGATAGGTGTCTGATGGGTGGTGGGCAGAGGTGGCATCTCCTGCCAGATCTCTACACTATGAAGTCCAACAATGGGGACAGAGGAAAGCTGCAGTCTCAAGATACCGAACTCCGTGGGGGAGAGACACTCTGAATGCCAAATTTAAGAAGCTCTAGTTCAAGATGACGAAATGGAGTTAAAAATATACATCCCACAAAACCTAAAACAAAGAATGGTGGCAAATAAGAAAACCCAGAAATCAATCCCAATAACAACAATCTAACCAAAGAAAGGGCTTCTGTGCCACCACTGGGGAAAGTGGAAATTGCCAGGAATCCCTTGGGCTAAGTGTAATGTCTGACCAGAGTCCCAACACTGCATTTAAAGGAAACACTGCAGAGGGCAGAGTAGAGCACAATTCTGGGGGAAACAAAGTCAAAAATAGCCCCCAGCTTGGAGAAATGCCACAGAGGCACAGCTTGGGCAGGGCTGAGAAGTCAGCAGAAAACATCCACACAGGGCAAACTCCCCCCAATCATTGCCAGTTCCCGCCAGAGCAGGGGAGTAAAAGCAGAAAGGTCACAAAAGCAGATGTAATTATCTCCCTGAAGTTAAATAGCACCTAGTCAAGGGAAAATTATCTAAGTCAACAGGAAATAGAATAGGAACAGAAAAGAACCAAGTAAAACCCCTTCAGACTTCATAGGCTTACTGCAGGGCCCCCCATCCACTTCCATAACTTGAGGCCATGCTGTGGAGGGGGCCAAAAGCTGAGAGGGAAACCAACTCAGTAGGCTTTCTCTCCCCTAAGCCAACTGGAGCTGAGTGAAAAGACCTCTCAGAAGCTGACGGTGCACAGCACCAGAAGAGAGATGCTGAAGGCGTTTCTGAGCACAGCAGGTTGCAGGTTGCTAGATGCAAGACACTAGAGGAAGCCTCAGGAGAACCAGCCCAGCCCAGCCATTCACACCACACCCTGCTGAGGCAGAAAACCCACGGGTTAATTGAGGAAAAGTTCAGCAAAACCCTAGAGCTGAGTGAGGAAGCGAACCAGGTCTCAGAGAGCACGAGAAAGGCATCCAAGAAAACCCACCTACATTGCATCAGGACAGAAAGATTTACCCAGAGAGAACTGGCCACTTTAATTTCCACGGGAAAACAATTTTTTGGTATTTACACAAACAGGGTAAAACATAAATAAATGAATGGGTTAAATGATTAAAAGAAGGAAGAAAGAGTGAAGGGAAGGAAGAAAGAACTCTACTGTGAAATGGCACCCATAAAGATCTACTCCAGAAGGAAAGGAGAACTGAGATCAAAATTTTGAACTAAAACATCCCCATTGCACACTTGATAAATGAAATAGCAAGGAATATAGTAGACTCATTGCAAAGCCAAGTCATTAATGAACAGGGAAATTTGGTGGCCTCTCCATGAACACAGAAGGAAAAGGCAAGCAGACAAATGCAGTTAAAGAGGAAATCACAGTAATGGAGAGCAGGCACGCTGAACATTAACACCATAGCTATCTGTACATAAGGTCCCTATGAAGGTATTTGGGTGATTTTCAAAGACACACTAGTAAAGGACCTTCCTAGACTTGAGGCCTTCTATGTGTCCTCACGTGGTGGAAGGGATGAACTACTCCCTTTGGGACTTTTTTAAAAAGAGCATTAATTCATTCGTGAGGACTTGCCCTCATGGCCTTCCCACCTCCCAAAGGTCCTATCTCCTAATACCATCAACTTGGGGGGTGAGGTTCTTAATACATGAATTTTGGAGAGACACACATATTCAGACCAGAGCAATTACCACTGTGTGCTTTGTTGTTTGGAAAAAGGAAAGCTAGAATCTCGATACTCAAGTGACAGAAGTGCCAGTAAAAGAAGTGGTAGCAAATGGAACAATATTTAAATACACAACCAATAAAAAATTTATGAGGCAAGTTTAGTTCAAGAAGGTACATTTTATGAATCACAAGAAAGTCAAACTCACTATAAAACAAACCAGAATCAGGGGAGGAAGAAGAAATGTAAAGGCTGTCATTTCCTCATCGGTCACAGCAGCAAGTGGATAAGCCAAGAAAAAGGAGCCTTATAAGGATTACTTGGGAGCTGCAAAGGGAACCACCAGAAGGACTAGAATAAGATGAAGAAAAGTCCGGAGGTGGAGAGGAAGAGAGAGGAAGTGCAAAAGCGGTAATTTTCTCTTAGTCATAACAGAGTCAACAGATGCTCTATACGAGTGCTAAATTCAGAAACAGAGGGTGAATTATAATATAAAGAATTATAAAAAGAATGACTGCAAAAACCAAAAAACAAAATATTTGACTTTCAAATTACCAAAAGGCAGACCCACATGTACAGACACTCATACCTAAAACAATACTAAAATAGCAAAGATGAGCCAAAAAGCAAAAGATAGGGGAAAAAGGAAGCTTGAAATCAGGTAATATATTAAGACCAAATATATGTTACGCAAATATTGTAAAATAGGATAATGTCATCTATAAAAAGAAAACCAAAAGGTTTTGTAACATCAAATAGGATAGACTGACCTGCATGAGCCCGATTAAACTAAAAGAACATTAGGAAAACCTGCACAAGATTAGGAATAACCTAAGAGGCCTTACCCTGAACAAGGAGGTTGTGGGGAGGGGCAGGTGGTCAGTAGAATTGGAAATTCATTATTCTACAGACAACATTATGCAATACGTTTTAAAACTGCAAAGAAAGAAGTGATTTTCGAGCAAAATTTAAAATACCTAATTGACCCAAGAGAGAGATCAATTTTTATAGAAGGAGAAATGATAAGAACAACCCTTGACAAAGGAATGAGGCTCATGGATTCCCCCTCATCAGTTCACCCTTGTGGATATTTCTTCAGACAAGATACGGGAAAGGAAGAAAGAGCCCCCTGGCTTACATTATGAGGTCAGCATAACTGCAATCCCAAAATATAAAGGTAGTGTAGAAAAAAAACAAACATAGATGTAAAAATTCTAAAGAACATATTAGCACTGAAAATAGAAGAAAATTTATTTATTTATTTATTTTTATTTTTTTGAGATAGAGTCTCACTTGGTCGCCCCCAGTACAGTGCCATGGCATCACAGCTCACAACAACCTCAGACTCTTGGGCTCAAGCAATCCTCTTGCCTCAGCCTCCCATGTAGCTGAGACTACAGGTGCTTGCTATTTTATTTTATTTTAAGAGATTGCGTCTCGCTCTAGCTCAGGCTGGTCTTAAACTCATGAGCTCATGTGATCCACTTGCCTCAGCCTCCCAGAGTGCTGGGATTACAGGCATGAGTCACTGCACCTGGCAAAGAAAATTTATTAAAATAAGACAATGAAGCTCAGCACCTGTAGCTCAGCAGCTAAGGCACCCGTCACATACACCGGAGCTGGCAGGTTCAAATCCAGCCTGGGCCTGCCAAACAACAATGACAACTACAATCAAAAAATAGCTGGGCAGCGCCTGTGCCTCAAAGGAGTAGGGCGCCAGCCCCATATACCAGAGGTGGTGGGTTCAAACCTGGCCCCGGCCAAAAACTGCAAATAAATAAATAAATAAATAGCCGGGCATTGTGGTGGGCACATGTAGTCCCAGTTACTTGGGAGGCTGAGTCAAGAGAATTGCTTAAGCCCAAGAGCTTGAGGTTGCTGTGAGCTGTGAAGCCACGGCACTCTACTGAGGGCAACATAGTGAGAAAATTTGTTTCAAAAAAAATAAATAAATATGACAATGACATATGTTAAAAGCCAAACGTAAGTAGTAGCCTAAATAATGGAAAAAATAAAAAACTTATAAACTCACTCTACGCATTAGTTTTCAATATTGTCTAGGCAGTTCTAATGAATACAAGACAAGTAAGATGTATCTTACAAAATCATTTAAGAGGTAAAATTGTTTCTCCTTGCTGAAGACATGAGAATATCCCAGATACACCAAGACACTCCAGGTAAAAATTCAGAATTTGATGATAAGCTAGACATAAATGGAAATCAGCAAGCACTTGCTTCCTACTGCTGACTCCTACTCCATTTCTATCAGCCACTGAACACGTCTGACACCAAGTGTGTGGGTTTCCCACATAGAGTAATTCTATGATCTGCAGATGCCAGCTGGGTATTTGACAATTCAGTTCAACTCTGATGCCGCTCAGAGTTAGCGCCGACCCCACAGGCGAAGGGCTCAGTCTCCCAGATTGCTTCCACTGCGGTGTCGGTCACAAGGAATAAATAAGTCCCCAGGTCACCCACAATTTCTATCCAACTCGACTGCACACTGGGGTTCTCACAACCCCCTCCTTGTGTTTGGTAATTTGCTAAAAGAGATTATTATAGAATTTGGGAGGGGAAATTTACTTACATGTACTGTTTTATTGTAAAGGATAATATGAAGAATACAAAGACAAAGGACACCGGATAAAGAGGTGCATAGGATGAGGTCCAGAGGGGTCTCAAGCGCAGGAGTCTCCGTTCTTGTGGAACTGGGATACACCAGCCTTCTAGCACATGGACGTGTTCACCAACCTGGAATCGCTCTGAACTCTGTTGTTTAGGGGTTTTATGGAGGCTCCATTACTGACACGTGAATAAATCACCGGCCCTTGGAGATTCTCAATCTCCAGCCCCTTTCCCCTCCCTGGAGGCCTGGGGTGAGGCTGACATTCCAATCCCCTAATCCTGGGTTTGGTTTCTCTGCCAACCAGCCCCCTATCCTGAGCAACCCAGGGGCCCACCAAGAGTCACCTCGTCAGCACAGACCTAGTGTTTGAAAAGGGCTGATTGTGAGGAACAAATGATGCTCGTTCAACCCCATCACTCAAGAAATTCCCAGGGTTTTAGGAGCTCTGTGCCAGGAACCCACAGCCACGACCAAATATATATCTATTATCACTATATCACAGGGCTTTTTTCTAATAAGAACCAGAAAAGAATATTTATATATATACACACACACACATATATATATACATGCATATATAAACAGTCACAAAAACAAAATCTTTAAAATTTATAAGAATACATTTTTTAAAAATGCTTCAAGGCCTATAAATATTTAAAAAACTATATAATGTTTCTGAAGTGCATGAAATAAGAAATGGACGAGTGGGAAGGACAAAAAGGTTTGTTTTCCAAATGTCTCTAGTTAACGTGGGTTAATAAGACTAAAAATATTCAAAGTTACAATAAAAATCTTAAATATGACTTGATCTTCCACTGACCAGTAATATTTGCAGTTAGGCTACAGACCAACACTTTACACAGAAGGGAAAAGCGGCAATGACTGAATTTAGTGGACCATTTTGCACGTCATTCAATTTCATGTGCTTTTACAAAATGTAAAAGAAGCTTGCATTTGCACCTTTGCCTAGGCAGAAACAATCTCTTCTTCCAGGACTCTGACCCAAGAGATTTCACACATAAGACCATAATTTATCTCAGAGAAGCAGAGCTCTGAATCTTAATAAACATTTTAATTCTAATTTAAGCAACATATTTGTGTCATCTAACATAAGTATACAATCATATGTTTTAAAATCAATCCATTTGCTTTTCTTAGAAACAACTGGCAAATGTGTCTTTGAACATTTAATAAAATTCTCCATGTTATATGCCCGTTTTTCTCTGTCTTAACATCAAAGCCATGAGAAAAGTACTCAGCCTACCTCACCCAATCTATCTATTCCCTTAGTTCAATAGTTACGTTAGTATCTCTCTGTTTACATCCTGTAGACAAATACCCATTACATCAAGAATGTTTTTCAGGAGTTATTTTTCCACCCTGGGATTATAAAGGGGAGTTGTTCTTCTCTGCCAATCCCAAAATGTTTTGGAAAGATTAAAATGTCAAAAGCGGAGGGAACAAGAGTCCCTGGGAACAAACACAGCCTCATACAATAATCTCCATGTCATAAGACTTAGGTCTGTTTATTTAGAATAAGTGAAAAAGAGACATATTAGTAATGGTGACTTTTTAAAGCTTTTATGCTGCTTTCAGAGACCAGCAATAGATACTGTTTAAAATTATACATTGTCAAAACCTTGAATGTGCATTAAAATTCTCTAAAGCTTTCTGATGATACAAAGTTGTCATGACAACTTCTTATAATATCTATTCAGAAACCTAGGTCTTCGCTATTATATCTAAATATTTATACATATGTATTTGGTATATTTTTAATAAGATGCCTCTTATAACTAATTATTATAAGAATGACAAAGTAAAAAAATTAGTATAACATAGTACGAGTGAATACGTACATTAAAGACTGAAATATCACGAAGTCATAAAGTTGAATTTCAAAGATTTGCCTGAGCTTCCTGAAGAGCTCATCCTCACCCCCAGGATCCCCTCCATGCAGGAGCATAAATGTTTTGCTCCTGGTCATAAGAAATCAGGTGACTGCAAAACTCAACTCCTCGGAATGGACTGAGAGTGAACCCCAAAATGTACTCTTGGGAGAGATCACTGTCACAATTACACCTAACAGATTTTCAAAAATATTTATTTTTTGCATGTTCCTAGTGACTATTAGGTCAAGTTTTTGGTATACAAATGGTGTGCAGTAAATTCAATTCTATGATGCAGGGTCATAGTATAAAACAAATGATAATGCGATAGCTTTAATCTGCCATTGAAATCTCTTTCTGGACAAATCTGGCAGTATATTTTTATTGCACAGGAATATTTCAATGCTTCTCCATTCCCTTTAAAAGTCATTCTAAAATTTGAAATGTTTCTGTTAGCACCACTCCACAAACTCCACGCCTTCCTGCCACGTCCGTCTTCTTTCTGTCTCTTTGCCAATATTCCCAGGAGCTTCATTAGTAATCTATTCCAGACACGCGGCATATCTTTTCTTCTTGGAACTTTCTAACATCCAATAAAGTATTATTAGCCCCATATAAATGAGAAACTTGAAAGAGGTTAAATAATGATGTCAAGATATTACATCTAGAAAATCTGATAGCCAGGATTTGGACCTACTGTCAGGGCTCAAAAAATAATAACACAAAATTATTCTGCATAAGAATTATTCTGCATATAAAGAAATTATCTGACCTATTTTGTTTGACCGTAGGTCATCAGACTCCCATTCCAGAGAGGGCCCTGCCCTACACTCAGAAAGAAGGACTCTGCTCGGACAGGCCAAGAAGAATCCAGACAGACAGGCCTTGCTGGGTGTCCTCACTCAGTCTGTTAGCGTTACATCATATTTTTTTATTTTTTTTTTTTGCCAATTATATTTCTACATGTCTGCTTATACTTTGCCAAGCCTGAGTGTAGAAGTGTACAATTTCCCCTGCATCTTTGGCTCTTCATTAGGAAGACTTCTGGGTATACACATTTGATAATTATTTTGCCTTTTCTCCAATTCATCTGCCTTTTGTGAGTAGATTTTTCAGCAAACCTTCAGAGGGCAAAGGGGAAACTTCTGTTGGCCCCAGCACTAGACAGCTCCCGTACAGGAAATGTATTTTCTCTAAAGTTCTTTCGTCCATTTTACAAAACAAATTGAACAACAAAACAAAGGAATGCAACAGAAAATACAAAAAACCTCAGCATGTTTTAAGAAAACACCAAATATTATATAAAAGAGCATGATTTTTTTAAACAGCGTTTCTTGGCTATGAGAGATTCAGCTATTTAGAAGGACATGGGGACATTCCTCTTTAGTGTCCCCAATCTCATAGCCTCCATCGAGGATGGCTGATGTTGGGTGACAAGGACATCCTTTCATCCCTTTCCACATATGCATCAAAAAATTGAAATACCACCGCACTCGTATTTGCAACATGGCCACGAGGGTATGAGGTTGGACAATTAAGTTGGTAAACTCAGCCTAGAAAAAGTGCTATGTCCCTACCTCATTGTTGAAGGTCCCTGCAATCATCTTCAAAGTACCGTCCTTGACCATCTGGTGACTGTCGTGATAGTCACCAGCGAGTTCGACAGCACTTTTTCTAGGATGAATTGGTGAATTCAAATTTCAGGCCGTGTACATGTGACTGTGTGAACTCTCTCTTCAGTGTTCCAAATTATTTTTGATGCTTATCCACGTATTTTAAATTCTATTTATTTATGTGTTTCATGTTTTGTTATATCTTCTGAGGTTGGCACGCCTCATCCTTCTTTTCCCATCATTTATTCAGCTAATCTTCTGGGTTTTCTCCTTCATGTAAACTTTAAAATGAGCCCATCAAATTCTGTGAAAATGTTCTCAGAATTTTGATCAGGATGACGTTAAACGTGTCAGTTTGGGGAGAATTGCCAGAGTTGAGCGGACCCTTCACAAATATGATCCTTGTGTTGGTGTCTTCGGGTCTTTTTTATGCCCTTCGGTAGACGTTACCGTGTTAGTGTTCAGTTCAGATTGATCAGCACCCTTCGGCGAACTTAGGCAGCTGAGTTGAATTCTCTAGCGACACTTTGCACCATCGCACGCTGCTCTTTCTTCAAGAGGTCACAGCACTCACCGTTCGGCTGCACCTGGGGCATTTTCAGGAGCACTCTTGGACTACTTTCACAATTTCTCTGAAGATTTTCTACCTCTTGCGTTAACTTTATTTATATTATTTTCTGAAAAATGTGACTACCTCATCTGTGTCTCTGAAATCATCTGTGTAAGCCTTTCATAATATTTTCTTAGGTCTCTCGGAGACACTGTAGTTGCCCTCCTGGCCACCTTCTGCAGCCGGTTGAAGTGCACCCCTGCAGGAGCCTCCCAGGGGTGGCTTCACTTCGCGTCCCAGTGCTGGGAGCTGCAAACTCTGTGGATGTTGCACAAAGTGCTGGCAATGAGAATGTCCTTGCTGGATTCCAATTATGCACACTGCTTTGATAACCGGCTCTATAGTCTGTTCAGCCCTCTCTGGGAGCAGTGCCCCACCCGGGAGATCTCCTCTTCTGGCTTCTCTGACCTGGCACTCAGTCACTATCCTTGGGATCCAGGCACGCGGCTCTCTTCCTGCGTTCCTTTCCATCTCACACCTCCCTGACAGCTGCAGCCTCTCTCTGCCTGGGGGACGGTGCCCACAGCCTATCACCGCTTCCCCCACGCATCACGGAGTCTGTGCGATCAACAGAAGGGTGTCAAAGTGTGTGAAGCAGCATGCCAGGAGCTAGGGGAAGGGTCTGCAGGCACAAACCCCGGACGCTAATAAGGCAATAGCAGCAGCAGCTTTTAACGTCCCTTGCTAATATTCCAGGCACCAGTTACTGCACATTGAGGTCATTCATTAATCCCCACAATTATCATACGGTGTGAAAACTCTGATCTCTCTCCATTTTATAGTTGAAGAAGCAAAAGCTCAGAAAAGTTAAAAAAGAATATGCCAAAGCCACAGGTAGCCTGACTATCTGGCAAGACTAAGTTCTGACTTAGGGACGCCCAAAGTACCCAAACATTTCCAAAGGAACATTTCAAGTCATTTCAGTTGATAACTGTCACCCTCCAGGCTTCTCATTCCTGTGTCGGGAGTGGGAGACGGTGCGAGTGTTAGAAACCGTGGAAATATCACTGGGAAAATAGCATCCGTGGGTGTTTTAGAAATCACTTCTTTACGTCAATTCCCAGTAATATTGAGCATAGGGGAGACTATAAACCTATCACTTGGCAAGGCAATAAATATTCAGTAGTTTTCTAAGAAAAAATTATAGTTGGTCTACGGTTCCCTGAAAAATTGAATTGTGTTTTTTTCTAGGTATAACAGAAAAGATGTCAAATTGTACCTTGACAACGAGAAAGCGATGGAGATAAACCAGGGACACAACCCTGACAGTGGTCTGGTCTTAACAAAATCAGAGGACATGGAGGTGAGTAAGAAACAGCGTATGACTTTCCTTTCCTTTCTGCTTTCCTTTGGGGGACTCCCTGCTAGCCCAGCCCACCACTGAGACGTCCAGATTTACTCAGTTTGGGAAGTGGGAATGTGGACTCTGGCACCTGGTCCCCTGGATTGGAATCAGGCTTTGCCACCTCCCGGGCGTGTGCCCTCCGAGGTCTGCACCCCTGAAGAGCGATGAATGAAGTGTGTGATGGTGCTTAGCACTGAGTCAAGCACTCAGCACAGCACCGTCAGCCCCAGGAAGACGCTGAGGCACAAAGCAGAATTTTAAAAAGTTTTTAAAAATTTTAAAAGTCCTCACTCAGCCAAAGTGAGGACAATGGCCTGGGATATGCTTCCCAGTTGCTTTGGGGAGTGCTCCATTCTGCTTGGGTGACAAGGAAGTTTTTAAAGACAAACAGGAAGGAGGAAGGGCTAATCCAAAGTTACTTGATGAAAATACTCATTGGTGTACAGAGATAACCTCCGTCAGTGGATGACTATCACTGCTGAGCCACAGGGCAGGAGCGGCACCGTCCGGGGTATGGCTATGCAGCTCACAAGGCAAAGGACTTTAGGGGTGATTAGTACATTCAGCTCAAGGGGGGAGAGACGTGCCTGCTGTCACATCTGAAATGTCTCTCTGAGCCTGATGATTTAAAAGGGTTCATATTCCTCAGATAAAAACGATCTTTTCTTTCTCATGACTAGAAGCAGTCAATTAATATGCTCAATAATCGTTTTGTAAGTCGTTAGGCAGCTCCGGAGAGGAGCTAGAGAGACAGACACCCACAAAGACTCCTTGGAGCATCTTCCTTCCAAACCCTGAGGGCAGCGCTTGAGACACCCAATCCAAGCGCTCTTAAATGAAAAGACTGTGAGTGTGGTGGGGGGTGGATATTGCTGCCTGGGCAAGCCACTAAAGCCTCTCCCCTCTTCCCTGAGTCTCTCCCCTGGTGACCTCCCCTGTCCAGCTGGCTTCTCCTTCAGGAAGGAGCAGAGCTGTGCAGCCCCTAGACGCCCCCCCAGCCCCAGCTCAGACTTGAAATCAGAGATAAACAGGCTTCCTTTCTCCCCACTGCAGTTTGATAAGTCTTAGGCTAGGTCTCCGGGCCTCAGTGGGTCTCACACCCACCTGTGGGGATGAATTCTGTTACCAGAAGAAGTAAAAAAAACAGATGGGAGGAAGAGACAAAGCCACATACACCTTTGAACACCGTCCATCAAAAACAGATCAATTTAGCCCATTCGTTTACAAATGACCTGGGAAAGAAGACCCTGAATTTAAACAGCTATCTGGGGAGCCTGAGAAGACTGTGTATCAGCAACCTCAGAAAGTCATTTTTCCTATGAGCAGTATCTTGATATTTGAGACAGGAAAAATAAATAAAAAGAAAGAACATGTGAAATTGTGAGGTAGAGAGCTAGAAATTCGGCTCCTCCTAGGGAAAAGAGACAAGGATTTGCCTGGGGATCCCCATCTCCCCTTAATTCTGTCTGTGACTGCTCACACCCGAGGAGGGGAACCCCCAAAACCCGCCAATCAGAACGTAGTGCACCAACTGCAAAAGCTCGTGAGCCTGGCAATAGGTACAGTGGAGTTTTGATAGGCGTCCTAGAACAGCCTTAAGGCTAATGATTACGTTATTCGCTTAAATCTACATTGCAGGCCACACCCCCATGGGCTGTCAGAGAGGCTCATGGGAGGTCCACATGCACAGTAAAACTGTGGAATTGAATCGTGAGATAGACTTGACCTAGACAATATAAAACAGAACCCCTGGCCATAACTCAGGCCTCTTGGATTCTTTGCCATTTTCTTATCATGACCATGGGGCCAATTTGCTGTCTATGGCAAAGATATCCAGCAAACATGTCTTGCTCTGTAAACCCACCTTTCTCTTCCTCAATAAACTTTGTTTCATGCTGGCCTTACTCTGGTGGACCTGGTCATTCTTTGGCCAAGAGCACCCCAAGAACAGAGGACACGGACAGCTGCCTGAAACCTCGACATGTTAGGATGCAGGCAGCCACCTCGAAACCTGACCAAATGACATTGAATAAAGATAGATTTATAAAGGTAACTCAAAGATAGCGTTTGCAGGGCTTCTAATTTATGTTACTTGGTAATTCACCTCACAGGGTGTATTTGTAAAATTTTATGTCCAGCTGAAGACTCCTCACACCAAGATTAGCTTAGGTGAAGTTCTCGCTGCAGACAAAGATGACTTCTACTCCTACAGAGAGAGCTTGATGAGTCCTTCCCTATAATACCATAAAATATTACAAGCAGGAGAACTGCGCTGGGCTGTAAACAAGGTTTTGCTGCCAGGCCCTGCAGGACTTGGCATGGTATGCCAGCGCCTCAGGCAGGAAGCAGTGCTCCGGAGACGCTAATTAACAGTGACAGCGGTGCCTGCAGCTTTTTTTCTCCCCAAAAATCTATTTGGAGATACAAAAAGGAGCCCAGAACTTGGAAGAGAAGAGTATCTGTAATGACTTTGAAGAGGTAATTTAGGGAGCGTGGTCGGAGACATTGGATTTTAGCATTTTGTTATTAAAAGTTGCCATTGAAATTTTGCATTTTCTCGTTCCTACTCAGGCAACAAAATCGGCTTTTATGCCAGGGTGATCCATTTAGAGTCGAGGAGACGAGTTAATGATGTCTGCGGCCACGGCTGCCAGAGCGGTCTGATTTGGGTGGCTTTTAACATTTTCACTCCTTTTAAGGAAGTTCCTGTCCAAAGATGATGAGACGTATTGTGATTTTTATAATATACTCTCTTTTGAACTTTATTTTAAAAAGGAACTTGATGATTTTGATTAAACTACTTATCAAAAGTTAGATAGGAGTTGTTTGGAAGCACCTGTTTTGGTTATGTTTTGAAGGAGGGTTTGAGATCATTACTCAAAAAATGAAATAACTCCAGATGACTGTCCACTGGGGCATTTAGTACTGACATTGTCCTCTTCTGTTCAGAGACTGTCGCTCTACTCTGAACATCGCACACTGGTCAGCAGAGGAGTCCGCACTTCAGTGCCTGGTGGGAGGGTCTTGAAATGCTTCTTCTCCGTTCCACTGACCTGCTTCACGGCATTCTGCATTCTGCCTTCATCAGCTGATTCCTTTATTGAGGAAGGTGCCAAAATACGAATGCCACACTCACTTAAAATGAAATAATAAATTGTCTTTATTTTCATCCAGAGACCAAAAAAGAAAGTCACTTTTTAAAAATTAGAATACGTTTCATAATGCACAGGTGCAAACCTATCTCCAAAGCTGTGAGGCAGAAGAAAGAGGCTGACAATTCCAGTTTCTCAGAAAAAAATAAAATAAAATGAGAGAAAATAAAAACACACTTACTAGGGATTAAGAAACAGGAGCCATGTCTCAGGTGGCAGGGAGATGAGGTAGCGGATTCCCAAGCTGTTACCCACCCAAATCCAGGGAAAGAAAGTATAGGACAACTGAATTTGACCACTCAGGGAGAAGTGAGAATTTGCTAAGGGCAGCATTTATGATAAGTCAAGGCTGTTTTGACCTAAGGGCAAGATTTATGGTAAGTATGTGAAAGTAGAAATCCTAGAGACCACGTTAATCAGAAGTCAACACGGTGGACCAGCATCCAAGATGGAGTTCCTTTAGCCTCCACATCATATTTGAGAATTCCCTTCCACGTCTATTTGCTTCGTACCAGAGCCTAATTTCTCAGCCTCAACAGAAATGCTAGCTGCTGGGTAGAAAGTCAAAGGTTCCGTAACTTTCTGGATTCCCAGTTTTGCCTTCTAACACGGGAGGTAATGTTTCCTTCAGTTATAGATGTGAATGTGAGTTCAGTGACATTGCCATTTTTACACAGAGTTAATAATGTAAAGGATATAATATTTTATACAGAGTAAATCATATAAAGGATATAATTACACAGTCGCATTGTAAAGGCGTGACAGTTGGTGAGCTTGCTACAATTGGAAACAGCAGGTAGAACTGTGAACATCAGGCAGAGAGATGATTTTGTCCGGGCAAAGGTCAGTTGGAGATTATGGGGAGGGTGGACGCACAGCGTTATCCACCTTAAAGTTTAAGAAAGAACGACAAGTCGTGACAAGACACAGACAGAGAGGAACATTCCCCGAGGAGACTTGCCAGAAGGTAAATCTGTGGTCTCAGTATTTTGTTCTCAGATGATTGGATGCTTCCCAAAAGGAAATTTCCTTCCAGGCCTTTTAATCTGGGGAATAAAAAAAAAAATGCTCATATAAAACATGATTTTTTTTGACAGCAAAGAATTCAAAAGATTTTCATGCTGAGAACAAATCTGATCAAATTTGAAAAAATCTGAATTAACTCCTGCCTTGAAACACGCTGTTCTGTTGGCCTCAGAAATGATGTCGGGCTGCTCGTCGCCTAAAATAATGTGATTCGCAGACATTTTGATTTAAGAATTCCATTTTAAAAATTTTTTTAAAAGGCAATGGAAAGAATGTATGGTGACCCCAAAATGCTATGAATTCACTAAGATATTAACTAGAATGTGCCACAGTTTTTGGAAAAAAACAGTACCTGAATGCATGAAGCATGTTACTTACATAATCCGCAGACCATGCTTACTTAGATTTCATGTAGATTCATGGATATTTTTGACTTTTTTCTGAGGATGCCCAGGACTTTCTTGATCATAGCTAGAAAGTCTTTCCTCTTGGACTTTTACTGCCAGCAAACATTAATGATGGTCTCATGCATATGCCTAGTAATTTGGCTTTTAACGTATTTGGGAATAAATAATAAGCAGCCCATGTTCAGGTTTGCACATTTCCTCAAAGGAAGCTAAAAAATAGGAGAATATGAGGAAGAAAAAACAGAAATCCCTCCTTACCATATAAGCTGTTTACAAACGTGCTGGAGACTGCTCACCAGATTCACTTGCTCTCTGATTGTGTTTTCATCCTTCCTTTGCAATTAGATATAGCCATTGGGCTGGGTCCCAGCAAACAGAATGGGAATAGAAGTGGTCTGTGCCGCTCTTGGCCTGGCACCTCAAAGCCTCTTAGGCACAGTTCTCCAAGCTGTTCTCCCTTCCAGCTGCCTGGCATAGAGATGACAAGGAATGTGACCTTGGAAACCATGTGGTGAAAATGGCAGAGCCACAAGTAGAAGTCACCTGGGTCCCTGAATGACTGCTTGGGGGGGAACTACCTGCCAATCAAAAGCATCATTTTGAGAATGTGAATAAAAAAGCATTATTATTTTTCTTGAATCATTATATATTTTGAATTATGATCGCGATCCTATCTTACGTACTATGTGGTAAGTATTGAATTACTTTCAACTGGATGACTCTAAGGTCTTCATGACTTTGAGAGGTGGACTAAGGAATGGAGGGTAGAAACTAATTTCCCCGGCATATCTTTTGTGTACAGATGGTGGCTTTGCACATCTTCTATGACGTAAAACATACATGTTGAGATACATGTCAAGCTCATGTCAGAGATTTGTACTAACACTATTTTCTTTCAGTATATGCCCTGCCATTTCATTTTCTTCTATGTCTTTGATAAACAGAAGATAGCCCATATTGATGAAAATCAGTCTATACTTTTAAAATATTTTATATTTAAGTGCTTTCTGTATTCCATCTACAAAATCTTTATCTTTTCTCAAATCATGAAGATACGTTCTTCTGTTTTCTTTAGCAAACTATAATTTACTTTTAAATTAAGGCCTACCATATATTTCACATTAATTTTTGTGTATGGTGTGAGAAGGGGTCAAGATTCGTTTTTTCCTAAAAATGTACATAGTTGATACCTCTCTTTCCATATTGAATGGACTTGATGTCTTCTAAAGTGTTTCTGTAAGTTTGTTACTATTTCTTTCTCGAATGCTGACGAATTTCATCATTGAAAATATCTAGGCCTAGAGTTTATTCATGAAAACATTTTTAATTACAAATGTTATTTTATAAAAAATAAAAGGCTACCCAAGTTTTGTATCCTATTTGCATCCATTTGGGTAAGTTATGGGTTTCAAGAAGTTTGTCCTTTTCACCTCAGTTTTTAAATTTGGCTTAGTTTTTGAATTAATAATGATGTTCATAAAGTCATTATATACTTAACATCTATAGGATCTGTTAGGATATTCCCTCCTTATACCTGATGTTAGTAATTTGTGTTATATATTGTGCTTTCAAAATCACCATTTTCTGCTCTTAGATTTATATATCCTTCCTTTTTTCCCTTTGGGACAATTTACTCTTGATTTTCTATTATCTTAAGTTAGAAATTTAAATCATTAATTTCAAATTTTTCTTGTTTTCTAACACAGGCTTTTAAAAGCTGTGCATTTTCTTCTAAGGACTGATTTAGTTGTATATCACAAATTTTTTATGTTTTGTTTGTATTGTTCTTCAACTCCTTCTGGTTTCATATTTGATTGACTAGTTCTTTATAAGCGTGTCATTTAATTTCCAGAGAATTTCAGTATATTCTGGATATTCCATTGTCTTGATTTTTTTAATTTAATACTAGTGTGGCGGGAGAAAATATTCTATAATATAACCAATCTTGAGATGTTGCGACACTTGTTTATGACCTAGCTTAGGTCATAGCAGCAAATTTATATTTTCTGTTACATAACAGTTTTACATCATTTTTTATCTATGCCTATGTTTTGTGACTATAATATGTTCTTTTGAAAAGAATGTAAATTCTCCTACTCTTGGGTAAAATATAAATGTCAATTATGTTTAGTTTGTTGATTGCATGAGTCACATAATAGATACTTTCCTCGTTTTATTTCCATTTTGATACTGGAGAAGAGCATTGAAATCTCTAATTCTAACTATAAATTTTCTTCTTTAGTTCTATCAGTATTTGCTCCATATATTTGGAAGTTCTTTTACTAGGCATATAGACATTTAGTATTTTTATATCTTCCTGATAGATTGCTACCTTTTCACCTCTGGTTATATTGCTTGTCTTGGAATTTATATCTGTGGGTTTAAAAAGACCATAGCAGCAATGTTATGTTTTCTGTTGCATATCATTTTGACATCATTTTTTTATCTATGCCTTTATAGTTAAAATATGTCTCTTCTAGACAGTATATAAATAGGTCTCTTTTTTATGTATATTCTTACAATCATGGCTTATTATTTGGAGGGACTGGCCTGTATCATTATAATGCTATTGACGTAATTGCACTCACCCCCAATCTCTTGCTATTATTTTTCTTCCATTATTGTTCCTCCTTTCGGGTTTCTTTTTGGTTAGCGGAATATTAGAATGCAATATTATTTAATATTCCACTTAATATTTCAATTTAATTAAATCTAATAATTCTCATCCATAGGCTTCAGAGTCTTACCCCGAACGGATACACCCAAACCGTCAGTCAAGAGCTCATTGTGAAGGCTCACAGAGAGGCTTCTAAAGAGTTTCCTAGTTCCCTGTCTTAGTATTTCAACTGCCACTGTCATCCCACATTTCAATCTTCACCTTCTTGGTTGAGCAAGACCACCATTTGCCATGTGGACTCCGTCTCATTCCAGAGTCTCACAGTGCCTAGAGGCCTGGCTCTCGCCTTGTGCCCCTCTTCTCTGCTGTGCAGTTCCAAAAAACCATTGCTTCCCACATTGTGTCTGCTTTTATGGTTACTCCCTCTTGACTAAAAGCAGAAGGCCCATCTCTTCTGCTGTCAATTTTTTTTTTCTAACTCAAGCAAATATTTTGCAAAAGTGGAGGGCTCTGAATGCCACCCATGCTTCCCAGGGTTGCATCCTTACGGCTGTCTGCTCCGATTTGAGACTCACTGGGAAACTGGATTAGGTTATTGTCTCAACCCTTATCATTCAATAGAAAATGCCATTAGGTTTATGACTCTGTTAAGAATATGGATGTGAAATTTTAATATGTCTGATTAACATTGGCAACAGCTTAGGGAATGTACCGGGAGATCAGTGAAAAACACATTATCCCTAATGAATTTGTTTGTTTTTAGCAATAACGGGCCACCACAGATTTAGTCATTTAAACTGCTCCAGAGAAGTAAATTGTCATTTTTACTTTGTTTGGTTTTTAACCTTGAAAAACCTTTAGGTAAGTTTTCTGGAGTCTTTTAATGAGTTCATCCAAAATTTTAATCAGTGCTTCCCCCTGTAGTTATAGAAACAGGTTTTCTATTGTCATAAGCCATATGAAAATAGAAAAAAAACTAACTTCTGCATATAAATCACACCAAAATACTAACTTCTACATATAAACAATGCCAAAATGCACAAAATAGCCTTGTTGCCTACCTTCTTCAGTGTTTGCCTCTCCATTGTCAGATTAAATCATCATAGACAGAGCAGACTTTTGAGTTCAATGAAGGCTAGTTGTCTAGTTGATCAAACTTCCCTTACAGCTACTGCCTTTTATGTCTTATTGAAATCTTTTTGTGCCCAACATTTGGCCCAAAAATTTGTGCCAATTTTTAAATTTATAGGCAGTTCTTTTTGTGTATTGTTTTAAAAAATATCTCTCTACCCAAGATAGGGAAGATATAATCTTCAAAACACTCCATTTTTTCCTTCAATATTTTCATCTACAATCAGCTTATTTAGTTTTGTGTATAGTGAGGTTAGGGGTAAGCAAGACCAAGCACCACACCTAACAGGTCACCCTCACCCCATAGCTCTGCACTGCCAAGTTTGTCATAAATTATGTATCCACATTCTGTACTATTTATTTCTAGAATTTCCATTCTCTTTGTCTACACATGCACTAATGCCACACTCTATTACTGGAACTTTATAATTACTTTTTTTTAAATTTCAGTTTAATGTGAGGGTACAAACAACCAAGTAACAATATTTGAATTTGTTAGCTAGAGTCCCTCTTGTAGTTATGTCCTGCACCCAAAAGGTGTACCGTGCACCCCTACATTGTTCCCATTCAGTGGGAACACCCCAACTCCCCTCCTTTCTCCTCCTCCCTCATTACCCCTCCCTCCAACTTGAACTGAAATGAGTTTTTCTCCTATATGGGTGTGCATTAGGTCATCTATTGCCTTCATATTAGTGTTGAGGACATTAGGTGTTTGCTTTTCCATTCTTGTGATACTTTACTGAGACGAATGTGTTTCAACTCCATCCAGGTTAATACAAAAGATGTGAAGTCACCATCTTTTCTATGGTTGAATAGTATTTCATGGTACACATATACCACAGTTTGTTAATCCATTCCTGAGTTGATGGGCATCTAGGTTATTTCTACGTTTTGGTGATTGCAATTTGAGCTGCGATAAAAAATCTAGTGCATATGTCTTCACTTTCTTCTTCGAAATTGTCTTGACTATTTAGCCTTTCGATTTCCATATACTTTTAAAAATCAATTTATCCATGTTCATAAATACTAGTCTTACAGTCATTCTAAGACTGCAGGGAGAATTGACACTGATACCATATTTATGAGTGTGATATGTTTTCACTCACTTTTGTTTTAATAACTCTTCAATAACTACCACTATCAGTGGTGGATGGAGGAAGTCATGCACATCTTTCATTCAATTGATCCCTTGGCATGTTTTGATAGAATATTAAATATATCCTTTTAAATCAAATTTATTAAGACATGATTGGCATACCAGTAGTTATTATAAAGTATTTATAAGGTCTACAATTTGATGAGCTTTGACATATGACATAGGTATACATCCATGAGAAAAATATTAGAGCCAAAATATTAAATATATCTATCACTCCGAAAAGCTTTCTCCAGACCCTTTGTAATTCCTCCATCCTGCCCTATCCCAACACTACATCACTGAAGAGCCACTCATCTGCTTCCTATCGCATTAGTTTGCATTTCCTAAAAATTCACATGAATTACATAGTATGTGCGCCTTTTTTTGTATACATTCTTTCTCTCATGTTAGTTATTTTGTGATTCAGCCATGTTGTAACATATAGAATGCTTCATCTTTTGACTAATTTTGTCGTTACGCTAAAATTTGTTTATCCATTCGCTCTTCTTTTTTTTTGACACGGGATCTCTCTCTATTTCCAAGGCTACAGTGCAATAGTGTTGTCTTAGCTTACTGCGGCCTTGAACATCTGGACTCAAACAATCCCCAATAGCTAAGAATATAGGCACAGGCCACCACACCCAGATTGTTTCTTAGAAAAATTTTTATAGTGATGTGGGCACCTTATGTTGCCCAGATTGGTCTCACCTGCTCGGCCTCTAGCAATCTTCCTGCCTCAGTCTCCCAAAGAGGTAGGATGACAGGTGTGAGCCACCACGCCTGGCTTCCATTCATTTCTTTCACCTCTTGATGGGTATTTTGGTTGTTTTCAGATTTTGGTTATGAAAAATACTCCTACTATGAACATCCATAAGTGTTTATAAAGACATGGCCTCTCATTTCTCTTGGATAATATGACAAAAAATACTTTTAAAAGACTAGACCAGAACTAGATATGCTGGTCAGTGTTGAATTTTAGCCATTCTGACAGGTAGGAAGTGGTATTACTTTGTAGTTTTAAATTGCATTTCCCAAATAACTAATAATTTTGAGCATCCTTGCATGTGTTTCCTTGCCACATGTACACCCTACTTGGTGAAGTGTTTGCTCAATATTTTTGTTCCTTCTTATTGGTTTCTTTTCTTACTGACTACTGCATGTACTAATAGACTGTGGATATGCGTATTTTATCAGATAAATGCTTTACAAATATTGTCTCTCAGTGCATGGCTTGGTCTTCATTTTTTTAACCTTGTCTTTTGAAGATTACAGTTTGTAATATTTTGAATTCCAATGTATCAGTATTTTCCTTAATAGATTGTGCTTTAGGCAACACAGCCAAGAAATTTTTGTCCTAACCCAAGCTTACAAGGGATTTCTACTGTGTTGTATTCTAGAAATTTTACAATGTTATATTTAAATTTAAGCTTATGATCTATTTTGGTTTAACATTTTTGTATGTTGCAAAGTATGAATCTAGGTGTTTATTTTGTTTGGTTTGTTTCTGACTGGTTTTCAATATTTCCATCATCATTTGTGGAAAAGACTACTCTTTCTCTGTAGAACTTCCTGTGTGGTGAATTGTAGATCCATTTCAGGATGTTCTACTCTGCTCATTGACCTATTTCTTTAGATTAATACAGTTTTTAATATTTTCGGAAATCAAGTGGTGTTATTTATTGAACTTTGTTCCTTTTTTAAAAAGATGTTTTGCTTTTCTTTACATTTCGATATTTCCATATAAAATTCAGAATCAGGTTTTAGTCTCACAATAAATTCCTCTGGGTATTTGATTGGGATTGGACCCAATGCACATATAAACTTTGGAAGAACTGACATCTGTGTGGAATCTTCTAATGCATGAACTTGATATGTTGCTCTATTTCTTTACATCTCTAATCTCTCACATCATGGTCTTATAGTTTTCAATAACCAGGTCTTTTATTTCTTTTTCCAAATCAATGCCTAAATATTTCTAATTTTTCTTAATTTTGACTTTTTTTCATTGATCATTTATATAAGTACTACTGATTTTCATATCCTGTAATCTTGCTAAACTAATTTATTATTTCTAAGTAGATTCTATGCATATTCCACTGGATTTTCTAGAAAGACAATTGAATTAGTTTTCTGTTGCTGCTATAACAAATAAACACAATCTGGATGGCTTAAAACAAAATAAATTTATTCTCTCAGAGTCCTAGAGGCTAGAAGTCTGAAATCAAGAGGCTGGCAGGGACTTGGTCCTTCCAGAAGCCCTTGGGATATTCTCTTCCTTGCCTTTTCCAGCCACCCCCTCCTTGGGTGTCAATGGAGATCAAATGGAAAACTTAGGCTCTACCCATACCTGGAGAAAAGGAAGTGGTCCTGTTCCCCCATCTGCTGCTGGAATGGTATCAAAGGTAACCAGCTAAACTAGGAGATTTAAGTAAGATCCAGAATTTTGTAACATAATGTAAAATGTTCCGATTTTCATCTAAAATCGCATGCCATGCCAAGAATCAGGAAAATCTATACTCAAGTGATGAAAGATGACCAACAGATGACAATACTAAGATGACAGACATGTTAGAATTATCTGATAAAGATTTCAAAGAAGCTATCATA
Organism: Perodicticus potto; assembly: GCA_963574655.1. Taxonomy (NCBI): domain Eukaryota; kingdom Metazoa; phylum Chordata; class Mammalia; order Primates; family Lorisidae; genus Perodicticus; species Perodicticus potto. The sequence continues at coordinate 35,880 of CAUYRH010008732.1, forward strand.
AAAATATTTCAACAGCAGTTATGAACACACTTGAAACAATGAAAAGAAAATTCTCATCAAAATTGCTACTCTTTATATCTTCTCAGGAAGGCATAAGAAGCCATACCTCTCAGGAAGGTATAAAGAGTAGAAATTTTATAAATTCAAAACTAATAACCAAAAGAAAAACTGAATGGATGGGCACAAAAAAAAATCAGTGAACTTGAAGATTAAATAAAAATTATACAATCTAGTCCAGGCATGGTGACTCAGGCCTGCAATCCCAGCATTTTGGAAAGTTGATAGAAGGATTACTTAAGGTCAAGAGTTTGAGACCAGCCCAAGCAACGGTGAAACTCTGTTACTACCAAAAATTGAAAAATTATCCAGGTATGGTGGTGCATGTCTGTAGTTCCAGCTACTTGGAAGCCCAAGCGGGAGAACTGCTTGAGCCCATCAGTGAGCCATGTTGTTGCTGTTGTATTCTAGTCTGGGCAACAGTGCAAGATCTTTTATAGAGTATAAATGTCTTAACACAATAATTAAGTAAATGAGATGAAGGCTATATTAACTAGTTTGACGTAAGCATTCCAAATTGTACCCCAATTAAATCAGCACATTGTACCCCATTAAGGCATCAATGTATACATGATCTACATGTTTATGACTTAATAAAAAAAAATTATACAATCTAAACAAGACAGTAAAAACAGAATTGAACCCCATAAACTTAGACTAACATGTCCCTGATTTCACCTCCTCTCTTGCCAAATTTAATAAGAAATGTAACGTTTGTTCATTGCTCTAATAGCTCTGATAGTCTCATGAAAGCACACAAAACACACGACAATAATGAAAGCCACTCAGGAAGACACTGCTACATTTTGACGGGAGCACAGTTGTAAGACACTGATAGATGAAGGTTATGAAACCTTACTGAGCTGTTTATACAGTGCTGCCAGCATAACAGATGGTGGCAAGTTCACAAACTTAATTGTCAAGCCATATATGTTTGTTGGCTGTTTGTATCTCTTCTTTTGAAAACATTTGTTCATGTCTTTCCCCCACTTTTAATGAAGTGATTTTTTTCTTGCTGATTTGAATTTCTTGTAGATTCTGAATATTAGTCTTCATCATTTATAGTTTGTGAATATTTTCCCCATTCTTTAGGTTTGTTGCTCTGTTGATTACTTTTACTTGCTGTGCAGAAACTTTTTTAGTTTAATTAAGTCTCATTTATTTTATTACACTTTTGTTGCATTTGCTTTTGAGATTTTGGTCATGAATTCTCTGCGTAGGCCTAAGTCCAGAAGAGTTTGTCCTAGGTTTTCTTCTATTATTTTTATGGTTTCAGCCCTTACACCTAAGTCTTTAATCCATCTTAATTAATTTTTTGCATATGGTGAGAGATAGGGACCAGTTTTATTCTTCTGTTTGTGGCTATCAAATCTTGCCAGCACCATCTATTGAACAGGGTGTACTTTCCCCAGTGTATTATTTTTGTCTGTTTTGTTAAAGATCAGTTGGTTGTAGGTATTTGGCTTTATTTCTGAGTTTTCTGTTCTGTTTCATTGATCTATGTGTCTGTTTTTATACCAGTATCGTGCTGTTTGGGCTACTACAACATTGATATATAATTTGGTTGTTTTTTTTTTTTGAGACGGAGCCTCAAGCTGTCACCCTGGATATAGTGCCGTGGCATCACAGCTCACAGCAACCTCTGATTCCTGGGCTCAAGCGAGTCTCTTGCCTCAACCTCCCAAGTAGCTGGGACTACAGGCGCCCCCGCCACAACGTCTGGCCATTGTTTTGTTTTTTTTTTTAGTTGCAGCCAACATTGTTGTTTGCGGCCCGGGCTGGATTCTAACCCGCCAGCTCAGGTGTATGTGGCTGGCGCCTTAGCTGCTTGAGCCACAGGCACCGAACCTGATATATAATTTGAAGTCAAGTAATGTGATGCTTCTAAATTTGCTCTTTTGCTTAGGATTCTTTAGCCTATTTGGTTAATCTTAAGCAAATATATATCCATATATCTCTCTGTATCACTATATCTCTAGCTATCTACCTATCTACTTATATCTATCTATAGGTATATAAATACTATAAATAATATATAAATGCATTCAGTTCTAGAATTTCCATTTGGATATTTTATATTTTATTTTATATTTTTTTCAGAGTCTTACTCTAGTGCCCTAGGTAGAGTTCCATGGCACCATAGCTCATATCAACCTCAAAATCTTGGGCTTGAGCAATCCTTTTGCCTCAGTCTCCCTAGTACCTGGGACCACAGGTGTGCAACACTACACCCAGATAGTTTTCTGTTTTTAGTAGAGACAGGGTCTCACTCTTGCTCAGGATGGTCTCCAACTCCTGAGCTCAAGCAATCCACTTCCTTGGCCTCCCAGAGTGCTAGGATTATAGGTGTGAGCCACTGTGCCTGGTCCTTTTCTTTTTTAGAAACAGAGTCTCATTTCATCACCCTTGGTAGAGTGCCATGGCATTACAGCCCACACCAACTTCCAGCTCTTGGGCTTAGGCGATTCTTTTGTCTCAGCTTCCCGAGTATCTGAGACTACAGGTGCCTGCTGGCTGTTTTTTTTGTTGTTGTTGTTGTTGTTGCAGTTGGGCTGGGGCCGAATTTGAACCCGCCACCCTCGGTATATAGGGCCAGCACCCTGCTCACTGAGCCACAGGTGCTGCCTGTGCCTGGCCTTTTTTTACATTAAAAAAGTTTTTTTTGCAAAAATTTTGTAATTCATCTTTAATTTCTCTAACATATGGGTTGGAGTTCTTTTCAAGTTCACATCTGATAACTTCATTATCGGAATCACTTTTTGGTCATTTTGCATTATCTGCTTTTTCTCTGAGGTTTGTGTAATTTTCTTCTTGGTTGCTTCTTATTTTTTTTGTAAGCTGAATTTTGTATATAAAAGATTATGAAGACAATTTGAGTTTCCAGAAAATGCCATTTACCCCAGAGATAGTTAAGTCTTGCTCTGGAGAACTGCTAAGCAAGGAATTAAGATGCATCAAACCTGGGCCAGAGTCCTTAGGAGACCAGGCCTTTTTGGTTCCCATTACTCCTAAACAGCAGTCTGGGCTCAGTGCAATGCTAGATTGCTAAGCTCCTGCTTCTGGACAGGCCCTAGACTCTAATTTTGCCTTCCCCAAACCAATCCATGTAGTTGGATAGATGTTTTTAGTTTTTCATCTCCTCAAGCACTGCTTTAGAATTGACAAATACCTCTTTGAAGAGAAACGCTAGGCTCATTTTTCCTGCTTGTTCCTCTTCCCTGGACCTTGGCCTTGAAATATTCTCATATCAAGCTGATTTTTATTTCATATTTCATAATCTTTTTCTATTTGATCTTCATAGGTATGTTGATTCAAAACTATCAAAATTGATGGAAATGAATTGAAATTGCATTTACTTTTTTCTCAATTCATACTATTTGAATACCATTTCTTCTAAAGAAATGTTATGATTTGTTTAGCTGTCGTCAATTTCATTTTTATTTTTCCCAAGTTTGAATTTTGCTTTTATATTCCTCATCATTTTGTTATGATATATGTCCCCACAGGAAAGATAACCAAGGTCTTTGAAATCTTAAGCCATACTATTCTCCATGAATTTTGATTTAACTAAGACGATGCTGCAAAATATGGTAATTTAGGTATTCATTTGCTGCTTCTTTGAAATGTGTTGGGTTTTCCTATATTAGCTAGATCAAAGCTGTCAGTAAATGTCAACAATCCTATTAAAGATGATGCTCTACCATCAAATATGGAGTCTATACTCTACAGTATTTCATTTTTAATTGTTGTGTAATGGGTATCCTATTTTAATTCTGCAAACTATGATTGAGTTCTTCCTGTATGCCATGCCCTATGGTCTGGTCATAAAGGGCCACATTCTAATAAAGAAGGCACGCCAAATGGTAATGGAAGGGATGGCAAGTTGCTGAGCAGCACTGATGACAGCGTGATCTGCATAGGATGAAGGTGAGAGAGTAGGGAAGTCCGAGAGTTTTCCAAGGGCAATATTCACCAAGCTCCAATATTTACCAAGCTACACATCTATCACGGAGCATGATTAGTTCATGAGAGTCACATGTTTGTGACAAAGGCAAGGAAACCTGGACAGTGTCATAAACATCTTCATGGGCAATCGAGCTTGCAGTGTTTGGCTTACACTTTAAGCCAGAAGTGTAAGTTAAACAGACCTCATTCCGCTCAGCTGGGGTAGTCATAAAGCACTTTATGTCATCACCGATGCTAATGACCTCTTCAGGGCTATATTCACTCCAAGTATCCAATGGACATGACCCTGTGATTTCTAATTTTGCTCTATGCTATGTTCTGAATAGCAAAAGGACCCCCAAACCTCTATTCCTCATTAAACTGCATTTCCCTGTGGCCCTTTCAGAAATGTCAAAGTCATTTTGAATTTGACATGGAATGATAACATAGGTTAATGCTAATTTAAATATTTTAGAGTATAACATGTATTCTAAATGTACAACAGGGAAAGAGAATGAGAAAATCAGAGAGAAAGTACCAGAATATATCCATAGAATGTCATGTTCAAGTAGATTAAGTAATTTAAGTACTTAAAGCACTTACTGACTCATATTTTGCTTTATCATATTTATGAAATACTCTCTATAAGGCAGAAATTATGCCAGGAGGTACAATATGCCTGTTTTATTGCTCTTTCATAGTATCTTGTGGTTGTATTTCCTTTATAGGAGTGAGAAAATCATGCACAAATTTTAAAGTTTATTCCTATTGAAACATATTTGGGTAGGCTCCATAAATCTGTTAGGACCCTGGCAAAAAAGAAATGACACTCAAACTGGGTAGGATTGTATGGTGCCCCAAAGCTAGTAACTGTCGGGTATTATTGCTCCCTAAAGAGGCAAGGCAGGGAGCAGTTACTACAGCCCAGGGAAGGGGTGTCCTGTGGAGGGACCACCCTGTGTGAGTCGCTGACTTCCATCAAGGCAGTAACCTGCAGGACCTGGCTGCGGGGCTCATGCCTGTAATCCTAGCACTATGGGGCACCGAGTTGAGTCAGGTGGATGGCCTGAGCTCAGGAGTTCAAGACCATCCTGAGCAAAGTGCAACCCCATGTCTAGAATAAAAATAGGAAAACTAGCTGGGCACTGTGGCAGGCACTTATAGTCCCATCTACTTAGGAGGCTGAGACAAGAGGATTGCTTGAGCCCAAGCCCCTGAGTTGTGAGCTATGACAGCACAGCACTCTACCCAGGGTGACAAAGTGAGTCTCTGTCTCAAAAAGAAAAGCCTACTAGCCGCATCTCTGTGGGTGGAAGTAAGTACCCCAAATTCCCTCTTTTTAATCATTCTCATCCTTCACTGTACTCTGTTGGCCAATCTCAAGTAGAAGCACAAGGGGTACAAGAACAAGGAGAAGGACGAGGCAGGATCTGGAAGCATGCACAGAAGACATCGAGCTCACTTTCTCATTCTCACTGTAGTCTGGAGGCCCACGCCAGGGCTCTGAATATCACCTACTTTCAGCTGCGTGACGCTGAGTGTGATCCCTACCCTAATTCAGTAATCATTTTCTCTTGTAGAAATGGAAATGAAAAACTGCCCTTGTCTTATGAGTTTATGGTGAGTACGTGCATAATGCCCAGTATACGTGAGATCTGACAATTATGTTTGCAAACTTCTCCTACAAAAAGTGCTACATGCCTCATTCCTGAATATCACTATGGTCATCTTTGAAGTACTCCCCTTGGCCACCTGATGACTGTCGTGACACTCAGCAGTAAGGTATGTAAACACTTTTTCTAGGATGAGTTCACAAACTCATTGTCAGACCTAGTACAATAATAGCGTTGATGGCTATTCCAGAAGATGAGTTCCAAAATTGTTTTGAAGGGTGGACTAGGCTCTGGTGTCGATGCATAGCTTCCTAAGAGGAGTAATTTGAAAGCGATTGAGTGATATTCAGCAATGAGGTATGTAGCACTTTTTCTAGGATGAGTTCTCTGACCTCATATTTTGCTCTACTAAAAGTTAGCTATTTTTTTATCACGATGCCAAAGTTTTACAAATTTGGCGTTTATGATTACAATTTATAAAATCAAAACATCGATTGAGTACAGCCTGAATATACTATAATGCAGGCTTTTATATTCGTGGATTTATATACATAGAAAAGTAAAAGACATATTCTGAGTATGTCTCTTAAATGATAATAGAAAGAAGCAAGTAAGAACCTGCATTTTTATATTATCTTAAATATGGGAAATACTTCTCTCACTTTGATTCACACTATTTGACAATAAAAAATAACTTCGGTTGTTGAAGTTTCTTGTAATTTTCATTTCTTGGCCTTACATGAAGTTATGAAGGTGCATGGGACTTTACAAAAGACGATACAAAGAAACATCTGACATCTGCCTAGAACCTCACAGATAATGGTTTTGAAAGTGTTTTCCTGTAGACTATCTCTCTGATAAGGCTTCCAGCTGCCCCCCCCCAAGCATAGGAATTTAATCCAGGATGTGTAAGAAATTCCAGAGATAAGGAAAGAGCCCAGAACCTGCCTCCTCAGCAGTCCTTAAGGCTTTACTGAAAAACGGGAGGTTTTATAATGTTAAAATAAAATTCAAGTTCCTTTAGGGAGTTGAATTTTTCACAGTGCATTTTTAAACTTATTTCTTTTTCTTTTTAGAGACAAAGTCTTACTCTGTTGCCCAGGCTAGATTGCAGTGGTGCTATCATAGCTTATTGTAACCTCCAACTCCTGGGCTCAAGCAATCCTCCCACCCCAGCCTCCCAGGTAGCTGGGACTATGGGTGTGTGCTAATTTCTCTCCTTCCCTCCCTTCCTTCTTTCCTTCCTTTTTTCTCAAAGAGACAGAGTCTTGCTTTGTTGCCTAGGCTGGTCTCAAACTCCTGATCTCCAGTGATCCTTTCTGCCTAAGGTTCTGAGATCACAGACATGAGCTGCCATGCCCAGCCTATCACACTGTATTAAGTGGCAGATATGATCTTCATAGATAAGTTGTCATCATTTGGATGGCTACTATGTGGTAATTGCTTGTTCTGCTGATTAATGAAGCAGATAATTAAAATATGGAAGATCTAAGAAATTATTCCCAGAATTGAAAACTAAGCCCTCAGTGCACTCTCTCGAGCATTTACTTATTCATCAAACAGACAGTTCTTATGATAAAGGACCCAGCTGAATGAGCATGCATCTTTACCTCAAGGTCCCACAGATGAGCCCTGCTTCACTTTATTCTAAAAAATAAATTGAGTACTCACTGTGATTCAGACCCTGTGACTTCCAGAATAACTGACTGAATATACAAATGAATAATACTTAAAGTGGAAAAGACAACAGAGGTTCATGTTCCAAAGAATTCTGTGAAATAAAATATAATCACTTTAATGCAACTTGAAAATTCTAGTGAAGTACAGCATGATAATCTAACAAGGAAGCCATTAAAAATTTAAACTCAATAGATAGACTCCATAACTTTGATCATAATTGATATATCTGGCTTTTTGCTAGGCTATTAGCTATAGGAACAAGAAAAAGAAACTGTGTGTCCTCAAGGGACTTGAGTCTTGTGGAGCATGCACATGGGAAACACACAAGGAACGTCAGGACCTCTCAGGAGTGGACATCATGCATCAAGTGGGATCAGTAAATGAAGGAACATGAACAGAAATCACCAGGTCAAGCTGAAGGTAAAGAAAGACGTCAGAGAAGAATCCAGAATGGATCGGATGCGAGAGTAGAAACTGAAGGACAGGGCATAGCTCAGCCCAGAGATCAGAATGTCATATTGTGGACATTCAAGAGAGACCCAATCTGAAGAGGAGAAGTCATTTTAAAGGAGGTAAACTAAGTGTGACAATATGTAACAGATACAGAGAGACTTCACCATGTCCCGAAATACCAAGGTAAGATCATTTTAAATTTTATCTAGTAGTGTTGTTTAACCAAAGCTAAGATAACATGATAATTATCTTTTTTGATCCTTAAGTGTTCAATAAGTTTCCACCATTATTATTGGGTTTCTTTTTTTGTTTGTTTTATTGAGACAGAGTCTCACCTTTGTCATCCTTGGTAGAGTGTCTCACAGCAACCTCAAACTCTTGGGCTTAAGCCATCCTCTTGCCTCAGCCTCCCAAGTAGCTGGAACTACAGGAGCCTGCCACAATACCCAGCTATTTCTTTTTTAGAGATAGGGGTCTCACTCTTGCTCAGGCTGGTCTCGAACTCCTGAGCTCAGGCAACCCACTCACCTTGGCCTCACATAGCCATAATTGTTATTTATTACTGTTGTTTCTATATTTTCTTTTAACGACACTCAAACTACAAGTGGGTAAGAAACAAGATTTTGAGGAGACTTTGGTTTGACAAGGTTTAACTTTCATCTTATTTAGGTTATCTTTAATTTTTTTTTCAACGAAGTTTTGTAGTATTCAATGTACAGGTCTTTCACATCTTTTGTGGGCATATGTGAACCTCTGACTGCATTTGTGAGTTTCTCCATTTCTCCTTGCAGTGCCATTGGTTTTTACTTCATGTATTTGAAAGCACTGTCACTAGATGCATCAACACTTAGGATTATTATGTGCTTTGAATGAATTGATCCCTTTATCATCACAAGATGGCCTTCTTTATTCCTGCTAGATTTAGTTCGAAACCTCCATTGTCTGATATTAATATAGCTTCAACTCTAGAGAAGCAGAATTTAAGGCTAGAAAAGAGAAAAGGGCCCACCTGATTTTGGCACTAGGCTCAGTCAGTTTCTGTTGCAGCCATGAGGGAAATTTTTGATAAATGGTAGCTCATCCAGGAAAATTTATTTTTTGTTCTACAGTGTGATCCTGGTGAATCTCTTGTTGATCTCAAGAGATTTGAATGTCAGTGGTTTTTACAAAGTAAAGCATTCTTGACCCGAGGCTCTGACCCACTTAAATACATCTGTCATATACAAAGTCCATGCATGTATTAAGGCAATATTTCTTGTCGGTTATAACATCCAAATAGAATATGCATTTTCTCTTTTATGAAAGAAAAATGGGTTTGAGGGTTTCTCTTTCTCTTTGTCATCTGTTGTCTTTCTACCACTTTACCAAAGCAATGGGATTATTCTCTCCTCACATTTCATTCTCTGAACAGAGCTTCAGTTATCCTGAATAAGAATGGAAAGGAGTAATAATAGCACCACCGCTTAGGAATAATAACCTACCTCTTCAAACTATCAGAACTTTATCATTATAAAAAATAAACAAATGCAAAATTTGAGCAAAATAATTAAATCAATAAATCCCAGAAGTTGGGCCACAAAATATAAGGCCCTGAAAACATAACTCCTTACATGACCTTCAAACTAAGGAATTTAAGCAGGAAATAAATTCCTTTTTGGAGAGTCATATAATAAGAGGATGTAGGAATGGCAGAACTTGAAAATAAATATGAGGTGAGCCACTTCGCTGATGCTGCTGGAAGGACAGGAGTGTTGTCTTTCTTTCACAGTGCCCCTGTTACATATTCAGGAAAATGTAGCCAAAATGTTCATCACCAGATGGCATGATAAAATATATTTCTCATGGCAATGAGTCACTCTGGGGGAAAAAATGTTGACAAATATGGTAAAACCACATCAGTCCATTTGTCCTCAGCATTTTTCAGGGGAAAAGTCTGTAAGTTCAATTAGAGCTTAATATGCAAAACCATCCTTTTGTTGTTGTTGCTGTGTTTTATATATAAAACCCAACTTCATAACTCTAACCATCTCTCTAACAATCCCTGAACATGCTGCACTTATCATGCCAGGAATCAGAAATAAGAATGAAGACTTTTATTCCAACCAAAGGCTTTAGAATATAGGATATCTTCATTTCCTTCAGATCGCTATAGCTTTCTTAAATAAGAAAAAGAAAGCATTGCCATTGTGTGTGTGATTGTGTGTGTACAAATTCACTGATTACACATGACCCTTCAAGTGGAAAATAAAAAAGGGACCTTACGAAATGCCTGAAATTCCATGAGAATAAGGATGTGATAATTGAGAACAGTGAGAATTAGTTAAAGAAATTGCAAGAGAAAACTTAACAATTTCAATGCAGAAGAGAAGAAATGTTAAGTACCAAGAATTCAACTCAAAAAGCTGGGGGGAAACTGCATTCTCTGTAAATTTTTATAAATACCATAAAATAAGAAAATTAAGAAAAAGGAAGAAATCAATGGACTAAAGAACAACCATATAATAGAAAATATGACTAAAACTTCTCACTGTTTCTTTGAAAATATCAACAACACAGAAAGCCCAAGGAAGACCTGCACATTACAGGTGAAACTTACTAAATGCAGAATATAAATGTCTGAACACAGTAACTAAGAAAATGCCATGAAGGCTATGTTAACC